>JADRCH010000086.1:7082224-7121063 GCA_019843965.1 Rhynchomys soricoides | reverse complement strand
ACACATAGGGAAGCCCATCCATGGGATGGTACTATCCACACATAGGGTAGGTCTTCCCACCTCAGTTAACCCAACCTTGAAACTCCCTCACAGATGTGCCCACAGGTGTATAGTCTATGTGGTAACAGACTTCATCATGCTAACAATCAAGATCAACCATTACAGTAATCCTGTAACCCAGGCTCCCGCCCATAACCAAGGAGCTATCTTCAATTACTACCTGCTAGTAAAGGAAAAAAAATATTAACCTTCTCCAGTGGAATTTTACTGGATGTATTAGTCACACCAAGGTAGGTTCCATGCCCAGAAGCACTTGGGCAACATAAAACTCAGTGAGATTTCTGGAGCATTGTGTCTTATATTGCTTTGTTTGACCTTTTTGGTTTTTTCTTGTTTACTTGTTTTTTAAAATGAAAGAGAAAGGAGTGTGATGTTGGGTGGGTGGGGAGGTGAAAGGGTCTGGGAAGAGTTGGGTAAAGACAAAGTGTTATCAGAATATATTGCATGAATTTTTTCATTTAAAAAGAAAAAAAAAGTAAATTTATAAAAAGAAATCCTGTGACCATATGTGAGCTGATTTGAAAAGCTTCTTTCTGTACCATTACTCCAATTTTAAAACTCTGTATACACACTCTTTGGTTAAGTTTCATAAATGTTCTATCTGTTATATAGTTAAAAATAACATATTTGTGATGTCCTACTGATTTTCATATATAGCAGGCTTCCAGCTATTAGGAATATAACTTCAAACATTTCAAATTATACTTGAGAACCACCACTGTGATGTGAAATTAACTTTTTAAAATGTGCAAAGAAATAAAACAGTTTCCAGAGCATGAAAATTTTAGCCTGGGTCATGTTCTTTTTTGCCTAAACTAATGTTTATGCAATATAAATACTTTAAATCTATAATATAAATACTGTAATTTAATTTTCTTAGCACATTGCTAACCTTTCTACACCAACAATTTTCAATCCGATTATAAAACAAAAAATAAGGGACAAAGAATTCAGATGTTTAATTTAAGTTCCTGAAAAGGAATCAGGAATCAAACATACTAGTGCAAAGTCAATAGCTGGAATGGAGCAGTCATAAGAATAAACACCGAGATACAGCAGAGGGAAGAGACCACGTGTTAGCAGCACCATCAGAACCCAAGAGGAACAAATACTTAAGACCCAACCAGAAGCCAAAGGATCACACTTTTTATTGCTCAGACTTGACTCCAACATGGTCAATCAACCATGTCCATCACATTACACTATATATAATGTATATAATGTATATAGTCATGTATATATGTATATAGTCATGTCATGGTAGCAGATATCAGAGTAGCAGTGTAACCTCACAACCCCCTAAAGTAATCGGATTGTTTAAAAGGGTACTGCTATAAAATATTAGCTACAAACAGGGATTTAAAGCATATTTCTGACAATAAAATGTGTTATAAGCCAGGCATAAAGGTTCATGTTCATAATTGTAGACAAATTTTAATCCAGCAATATGGCTGCTCTGGTACAGGACCTTATCCACAGATACAATCCAACCAGAATGACCCTTGATTACAGTACAATCTGGCTGGAATATAGACACACCCTTAGTACAAACCCTTAATACCTAATAATGGGAGTAAAGGTAATTTGTAGAAGGAAGCAGCTCTGTTTGAAATCTAAGTGAGGATCCATCTAAAGTTATGGATCAGAGAAAACTTTGACAGAATGAGTCAGAGAATAGCACAAGAAAGAAAGTGACTTAAGAAAGTAGTACAGAGAAAAAGAAGGGGTGGGACATGCCTAGGTTTAGGGACAGTTAGAACAGAGAAGGAAACCCTTGAGGCTCAGCCCAAGCCAAGTATTTGCAGAACCTGGGTACACCTCTCAATCACTTCTTCTGAGGAAATGAAAGTGACATTTACTTTATACATAATGTCAGCACTTGGATGGATGATGAAGAACGGTTGCCAATATTTTCCGGCCAGCCTTGACTATAGCTAGTTCCAGGTCAACCAAGACTGCAGAGTGAGAACCTGTCCCAGAAGCAAATGCAACAAATAAATGAATAAGATATGAATTGATTTAAATAACAATAAAACTTGGGCTTGAATAAGTAGGTATGGCTTTTCAAACTTGTAGGCAATATAAAATAAATTTCACACTGAGTGAAATTTTGCATGAATTCAAGTAAGCCACTTAACAATAAGAACAATAACCTAGACAATGCAGTATGAGTGAACATAAAATTAACTGTCACATGCTTTTTTAATTTAAGAAAAAAAGAAACTCAAAAAATTTATCTGGTGATTTTCATAAAACTATTGAGTGCTTTTATGTCTTCATCAACACCACTGTCATTTTATTTCTGTAAAATATGAAGGTTAATATGATAAATCAATTCTAAATCTTAGCTAATATAATGTGCTAAAACTTAGCCTCCATCTTGTTGGCACTAATGTTTCTTAAGGTTACTAAAGAATAGAATATTTATTGAACTAATTCTTCTTTCAACTGACACAGGGAAAGTATAAGATGTTTATGTCCTAAAAGAGCTACGAGCACAAGAAAGTTCATTAAATTCCTGTATAATCAAAATATCTGAAGGTCATACACTGTGGTCAGCATTTGCTAACAGAGAAACCTGTCTTTCCTGAGATAACAACTCCTGAACAATGGAGAAAAATCTAGTACTAAACTGAGTGAGTCAAAGAAGCCAAGAACCATATTGATTTCAAAGCATGATTCCTATTTATGGTGCTGGAAAGTGACTTGTTTGGCAAACTATTTGCCAAACAAGAACAGGGATCTGAGTTTGGAGCCCTAGAACCTACATAAGACATCTTCAGGCATGCTGCCAAAAATACACCCTGGAGAAAGAGGATTAAGACAGGCAGATACTAAAAGTTGGTATGAAAGAGTTAGGGAAAGGATTGAAGAAGTAAAGAGGATTGCAACCCATAGGAAGAACAACAATATCAACTAACCGGATCCCCCAGGGCTCCCAGGGACAGAAGCCCCAACCAAAGAGTATATACATGGAGGGATCTATGGCTCCTGCTATGTAGCAGAGGATTACCTGAACTGGCATCAATGGAAAGGGAGGCCCTTGGTCCTGTGGAGGCTTGATGCCCCAGCATAGGGGGATGCTAGGGCACTGAGGTGAGAGTGGATGGGTACAGCATAGTCAAATAAGTGGATAAATTTCAGGTTCAGGGAGAGACCTTATCTCAAAAGCAAATAATCAATCAATCAATAAATAAATAAATGTGGAGAGCCACAAAGGAAGATACCAAATGTCAGCCTTGGGCATGCACAAACACACATAGTAACATAAATGTATGCCCCACACACATGCACATAACATACATAAATACACACACAAAAGCATCTGTAAATAAGGGATATGCACTTCAAATGTGAGACTATTTCTAGTAGAAAGGGGGTATTCTTTATAACAAACATATTCATAAACTCATCGAAGGAAATGTTGCTTTAATAAAAGCTACAGAATGAGATTGGTGTGCCCAAAAGTGTTCATGAACCCCAAAAGACCACCAAGGAGCTGACTCTGATGCAATCATGCTAGCTCAAGCTTGGACCATACCACCATCTCTGATGCAGCAGAACAGGAGAGTTTAACCCAAGTTCTCAGTGGGACAAGGTTTTATAGGAAATGACAAACCCACAAAGGGAGTTTCAGCCTGGCAAGCACCTAGTTGTATGGCTATTTTAAGTCTACTGAAGAAAAACCATGAACAATCTTAAACAGTCTAAAAGTACGTCTGAAACAATCAGACTAATATTTGTTTCACTGTTGCAAAGAAGTAGCTAGGGAGTAACTCCGGAGTATAGAACAAAGATAAGCCATGGGGTCCTTCCTGGTACTTGGATGCAGCCTGGGTTTAGCTATAGATCATGTTTTCTTAAGATGGGGGCTGTCCCAAGATGGAATAGGTTTGGCCTTTCAGAATCATCAGGGCTTGTCATGTTCCTTAAGTCTATTCTAGAACAAAGATAGCCCAATATGGGTAGAGTTACATCCTACAAACTGTCAATCAGGCTAGATATTGGCTAGAAAATGTCTTATTCTAGAACATTGTATACTTATAAAAAAGTGGACATATAAATATTTACTGTTTTTCATGTAATGTTTTTCATTGTGTTATTGTACTTGTATTTACAGATATATTATTTAATTTACATAGTTGACTTTTGACATTGCACTCATGACCAACAATACTAAAATTTACATCTGAATGACCTTTGTTTTACATGTGATTTTCCATAAACCATCTTACATCCTTCTTGTGTTTAGGAACACAAAATAGCACTTTATAGAAACATTGAGAAGTCTTTCCAAATGGCAAAATTAGCACCCCTCAAAAATTGACAAAAACTGGGACCAATACCTGTACTATCATGAGTCAAAACCTGTGGCTAGAGATACCATAAACACTAAGGGAGAACTTGCTATTGTTATTTTGTTAAATGACATAACTGTAAAATACCCTGATGAGTTATCAGTGTATCTATAGACTAGTGTATCTTTCATTCCTAATCAGAGAAGCTTCTTATGGTAGATGAGATTTAATGTGGAAGCCTACCACTGGTCAACATGTAAAGAGTAAGAGACTGCAGGGAATGACAAGCTCTAAATAGGATGTGTGGATCACATACCTCCTGACAAAGCTCAGGTAGAGAAAGATTGCTAAAGCCACGGGTGGTGAAAGAATACAAGAAAACAGTTTTTTCCAGACACAGCAGAAAAGTTACACATATGAACTCACAGCAATTGTGACAGCATGCACAATACTTGCCCACTGTCAAGCCAGAAAAATGTCCTGGCATGGAGAAGGGAAGTGGGAAAGAAGTTCCACTCCCAGCTGACGATCTTCTGCAAATGGATAAATGGATAGCTGCTGGAAAGGAGAGGCAGTTTTCCTCAAGGATATGATCCCTGATAGATCATTCGTAGTTCAGGAAAAACTTCACCCAAGAGGATCTGGGTAGCACAAATTGAACTCAAGGAGAGAGAGAAGGAGACAGGCAGACAGACAGACAGACAGAGACAGACAGAGACACAGAGAGACAGACAGAGAGAGAGGAGGAGAGAGAGAGAGGAGAGAGAGAACAATTTGGACACGTAGGAAAGTGGGACTGGATCTGGGAAAATAGAGGGGGTAGACTCTGCTCAAAATACGTTTTATGATATTCTCAAAGAGTTAATGAAAATGTTTTAAACATTAATGTGACAATATAGAAGGACATTTGTACAGCCAGGATACAGGATAATAGAAAACACCATGGTGTGTTGGAACTAATGTGTAATCTCAGTTGTTGTAAGGTGAAGACAGAAAGATCAGGACTTCAAGTCCAGCCTGGACCATATGTGACTCTGTCTCAAAAACAAACAAACAAGACAGAAAAGAACATAATAACAGCATTAGAAACTAGACAAATAAAAAACTAGAATTAAATAATAATAAGCTGTCCTGCTGAGGTTAGACACCTATTAAAGTTCTCTGGCACACTCAGAGCAGATGCATCTTAAATCATGTTATAAAGGCTACACGGTTATGTTCCTAAATGACTGATCAGCAATCGCTATAAAGAGACAGATAGTTATGAATATGTAGATATGCCGTCAGAGAATTGTGAGGTACAGAAGAAACAAACAAAAGTGCGTTATTGTAAAATTGATGAAAGCTAGAAGAAATAACACTAACATATAAGTCAAAATTGAAAAATTCCAAGTATTGTTGGTCAGATATCCCTCTTATCTTCCTTTTAAATGATGTTGCCTTTAATCACAACCCTCCCTGTTGAGGGAGTGAGTTTGAGTCTACCTTCTAGAAAGAATGACATTTACTGAACAGTACTACCTTCTGCTTCTTAAAGTTCACAGGTGGTCCTTGGAGATAATGCACAAATAAAATCAAAGATGAACTTTGAGTCTGAAAATGGCTACAGGCTCATTTTGTTTAGTGTAATGACCAGACTTTGAGAAAGAATGCAGTATGTTAAACACCATAACCCCAAAACTCAAGTTCTGTCATGCATTCGGATGAGCACAGACAGAATACATGGTCTTAGCATGATTGCACTGTGAAGCAGAAATATGTATAGGCAGAGATTTGATGATACATCTAAACTTGTCGCTTACTATCAAGAGATGGTCACTAAGAAAAAACAACAGTATGTATGTTATCTTAAAGTCAGATATACATTTGAGTCTTTCCTGTTATACAAGGCTTACAAAATGTTTTTCCAGGATTCTTCAAAGTGTTTGTAGCAGAAACCCAATCCAAATGATCTGATGCAAAAAGAAAATAAAGTTATTAAAATTTTTATATACATAGGCATATGTAACACACACACACACCACATTCAACTGCTCCAACTGCTGGTCTGTCCTAGCTTGACTGGACTAGGGATTTAAGGTGAGTTTGCAGCATGGTCCACTTCTTGGTTCTATTTAGCCAATATTTCATTTCAGCATCACTCTTCCACCTTTACTGTGACTTTAGTGTTAATTATCAAACTTGACAGGATCTGGAATCACCTAGGAAACAAACCTCCAGATGCATCTGTGAAGGATTATGCAGATTAAGGCTAGCCTGTGAGACTGTCTGTGAGGGATTATGTTGATTAGGTTAATTGATGTGCCAGGACTTCTCTAATCTGTTGTCCCTACCCTTCCTTGGGCTGGGTCCTGTGTTGTGAAAAAAAAAAAAAGGAAATCAGATTTCAAGCATTCATCAGTCTCTGTTTGCTGATTATAGATGCCATGTGACCAGCTGCCTTGGGTTCCTTACACTGATGGACTGAGGGTGATACTAACCTTTCTCCCTTGAGTTGTTTTCTTAACATAGTTTATCACAGTACCAGGAAAAGTAGCTGAGACATCCACCACACTTAGGTATCTAAGTTCCAAAGGAAGATGTTTACTACGAAGTAAAGAGTGATCATGGAGGTACAGCATGTTAACATCTAAAAGGCCAGAATGCTGAATCAAAAATGGAGGTTTACAGTGTGATATGTATAATATGTGTAGTCAAAAATGCACTAAAGAGTGCACAAAGATACTGTGATTGTTTATGTATACATTATATGGTATTTCATCAGGTCATAAAATATTATTCAACCTTAAGAGTTTTTGTTTGTTTGTTTGTTTGTTTTGTTTTGTTTTGAAACAGGGTTTCTCTGTGTAGCCCTGGCTGTCCTGGAACTCACTCTGTAGACCAGGCTGGCCTCGAACTCAGAAATCCGCCTGCCTCTGCCTCCCAAGTGCTGGGATTAAAGGTGTGAGCCACCACTGCAGGTATTCAACCTTAAAACAGAAGAAAATCTTGTTATATGTAATAACATGGATCTTAAGTGGATTAAACTAGACATAGAATAGAAAGTACTTGCAGACGTAAGATACAGTTGGAATATTAGAAAGATGAACTCAAAGCCAGTGAGGTGGTTCAGTGAGTAAAGGTGCGTGCCACACACGCCCCATAACCTGAGTTTGATTCTCAGAAGCAATGTCTGAAAGTTGTTCTTGGACCTCTACACATTCCGTGTGGCATGAGCACATCCACACTTGCTTGTCACACATACACACACACACACAAATAAAAATTTAAAATGCTAATGAAAATAATTTTTGAAATGATAAATGTATATACAAAGGTATTGCCTCAATTTAGTTCACAAGATTAACAAGTTCAAGTAAGTTAGTGAGTTCAAGGAATCTAACGCACGGCTTGGGAATTATAGTTAATAAAACTGACTGAGAGTTGCAATTTGCTGAGAGAACAGACTTTTCTTACTGAAGAAAAAGCAAAGATCACTATCTGAAATGACATACATATAAATTATCTTCATTGCAGTAATAATTTAATAATGGATTCTGATATCAAAATATCATGTTTTTCACATTAGATACAATTTTATTTGCTGGTTATACATTAGTAAATCTATATATAATACATACACGAGTGTGTACCAAATAGATTAAAATGAATATTCATGGAAAAATACCTTGGCAGAAGGCCATTAAAACCCAAAACAAAACAGTGATTAAGGTGTACCGTGAAGACAGTAAGGAGAAGAAGAAAGGATAGGAGAAGAAAGATGAAGGGGGGAGAAGAAAGTCAAAGAGAATAATTAAAGTTTGTGTGCCTCTTTACCCTCCAACCCTATGCAAATCACAAGCATCTGTTGCTTTCACCATGCCAAAAATAAATCTTTCCAAAAACTGAAGAGTTTCATGTGGCTGACATGAGCAGCAGCCCTCTGAAGGAGAGCATTCTTGATGAGTCAGAATGAATTCCATTGCAAGATGTCTCTGCCCCATGTGCCCTCGCTACAAAGACAGTGTCAATCCTCCAGCGGAGTCCACTCCCTCTACTGAAGAGCTTCAGAATTGCCTTCAACACTTCTAGACAAGGCACTTCTGTGATAGTGAAGGAAACTCTCATTAACAACTCACTCTGTTTCAAAGTGTGGCCTAAAAATCAAGTAATACCAGATTTCTAAGATTTATCACATGAAAGAGAAATATCAAACTGACCCCTGAAAAGGAAAGATAATTAAAGGTAGTGAGAATCTTTCAAACAACTGCAGCATGCTCCAAGATATGACGAATTATTACATTTTTTTAAAAAGTTGTAAAAATTAAAAACCACTGAACAAAGGATTTTCAAGAGTTGAAAACAATGATTTCTAATAAAAATAAGCAACAATGTGGTTGAATAAAAATGCACTTTCTGATAAAATACTAAATAAAATGCTTTCAGAATAAAAAAAAAAAAAAAAGCAAAGTGTATTTGCTTCCTAATGTTGCTTTTGAGTTTTCAGACACTTAGTCTTGAAGCAATATCCATTCATTAGGTCATAGTTCCTAAAGAGAAGAGTTTCTCATACTAAATCCTTAGTTTGTTAAAAATATTTTCTGGGCATTTGAGCTGAGAATCTTCTTCTATTTCTATTATTCTTGGGCTGGTCTTTTCATAGTGTCTCAGATGTCCCGGATGTACTGTTTCATGAATTTTTTAGATCTACATTTTCCTTAACCAATGTATTTATTTTTTCTATGGCATCTTCAACAGGTCAGGTTCTCTGTTCCACCTCTTGTATTCTGTTGGGGATGCTTGTGTCTTTAATTCCTTTTTGCTTACCTAAATTTTCCACTTCCAGAATTCCCACAGTTTGTGTTTTCTCTTTTTATTTATTTATTTACTTACTTACTTACTCATTTAAAATTCAAGATTTTACTCCTCTCCCTGTCCACCCTCTGACTGTTCCCCATCCCATACCTCCTCCCTACCCCTGTCTCCACAAGGATGTCCCCACCCCCACCCCCACCCTCCTTCCATCTTCAGCTCTTGTGCAGATTTATTCATTCCCTTCACCTGTTTGTTTTTTTCTTAGCTTCCCTGACATCTTTAAGTGATTTATTGATTTCCTCCAATATGTGTTTCTTATTATTTATTTGTTTAAGGAATCTATTCATTTTCTCTTTAAGAACTTCTATCACCTTCATAAAGTATTTTAAGGCTATTTTATTGTGCTTCAGGGACAATATATGTTGGAATATTCAGGGTTTACTGTAGTGGGATGGAATAGGCTCTGGTCACCAGCCCTGGCTGTTGTTGATTATGTTCTTACACTTGTATCTAAGCATCTGGATTTGGCGTAATTACAGATCTAGGTGTTAATTTCTGGGGTTTTCTCTGCTGGGTGCTTCTTCCTTGGTTTATGTTTCTTCTCTGGTCTTACGGCTGGAGTGGCCTGTGGTTGAATAAAGGGTCTCTGTCCAAGTTGGAGACTCCACTTCAGATGGTCTGGATGACCTCTGACCAAGAGGGGGGCCTACCCAAGTTGGGGTCTAAAGTTGAAGTGATATGTGTTGCTTCTGGTCTCACTGGGAGGACCTCTGGGTTTCAGGATGGTGGCCTGGCTTGAGTTTCTACCTGGTTTCCAGGGAGCTGGTCTGGCCTCTGGTTATCAAGATGCTGGCCTGGCCGTAGATAGCATAGAACACTGCTGCTGGAGACATGGGCCAACATATGTTGACAAGGAGAGGAGGGTCAGTAGGTGTTATGCTGGGTGGGTGTGGGAAGTGCTGCCAGATGGAAGCTGTGTCTTTGTGCTTCCTTCATACTCAGGGAACATTTAATTCTTTGTTCAATCTCTGATGGGGTTGAAGACTAGACTGTCATAGTCTCAAGTTAAAATTAGATTGTTTAGCATTGAAGATGTTCTAGATTTAAAAGCATGGTTTTCAGAAGGTAGTACACATCAAAATCAGACATGACTGAAGTACAGAATTATAAACTCTTTAAATTAGGATAGATGATGAAATACTTCTTCTACATTGCTAAATATAGTGGACTGGACATTATAAGCTATATTGTGCCATGAAATTTGCGTGTTATAATTGTGCTCAATTTATGTCTGAGATCCAGACTTTATGGACTAAAAGGGGAATTGTTGAGATTTTGTCTTTTGCTGTCTACTGTAATGCTAAGTGTGGGCCCCCAAGATCTGGAGACTACACACAGCCCCTGGAACCCCGCCCCCAGGTTAATTCTGACTGGTAAATAAAGATGCCAACAGCTAATAGTTGGGCACAAGAGACATAGGTTGGGTTTAAGTTTCAAGTGCTTTGGGTGTAGGGAGAGGAAGACCACAAAGAAAGAAGAGAGTTTAAGAGGAGAAAGGAGAAGCAGCCATGGGTTAAGAGTCAAGGAAAAGCTGATAAACCACTTCACCAAACTGGCTGGGTATAAAACAAATCAAACAAATCAGTAGGTCTCCTTTATACAGATATTAAACAGAATAAGAGAGAAATTATAGAATCAACACTCTTCATAATAGCCACAAATAATAAAAAATATCTTGCTGAAACTTTAACCAAGCAAGGGAAAGATCTGTATCATAAAAACTTCAAGTCTCTGAAGAAAAAAATTGAAGAACATTGAAAAAGGTGGAAGATGGAAAGATCTCCCATGCTCATGGATCAGTAGGATTAACATAGTGAAAATGGCCTTCTTACCAAAAGCAATCACAGACTCAATGCAATTCCTATAAAATTCCAGCACAATTTTTACAGACCTTGATAGAGGAATTATATACTTCATATGAAAGATAAATAAATAAAAGAACAAAAAGAGGATAGCCAGAACAATCTTGAACAATAAAAGAACTTCTGGTGGAATCACCATGCCTGATCTCAAGCTATACTGCATGGTATTGATTCAATGGAATCAAATAAAAGAGCCAGAAAAAAAAAAAAAAAAAACCCACACAATTATGGACACTTGAGTTTTGACAAAGAAGCCAAAACCATATAATGGAAAAAAAGAAAGCATCTTTGCTGCATGTAATTTTAATAGCAAGCTCCTGCCTTTGCCCCTGACTGTGGCCCTCACTTCCTAGCTTAGTCTGAGATCAGCTGCTGCTGGTTCTGCTCCTGAGATTTCTGTTCCTCCTGACTTAGCTCTGCCAGTGGCCAGCTAACACCTTACCTGGGAGCTGCAATCATGCAAGCTACTGCCCTGGCTTCTCTCTTTTTCTGCCCATCTTTGCTCCACAAATGAAAACCTTATTATTTTAGAACTTGGCAGATAGCACATTTGCTGGGCACAGAATCTCCTGCCCTAACCATAAGAGCCTATTTCAGCTATCCACTGTTGGCAGAGGCTGCCATTTCCAGCCACCCCAAGATCTTACATGGTTGTTGTGTGCCTCCCATTCCAAAGCCTGTCCAAAAATCCTTTCTCTTTCCTTGGGTCTCTTTTCCTCCTGGGACCCAGAAGTCCTACCTTTGCCCTTCACCCAGCAATTATCTCCCACCTTCTTTATTGACCACATCAAGAACCAACTAGGGAACCAGCACCTTCCTCTACACATCTTCATCAAATGGTGCACCAGCAACCATCCGGTAACTGGATGTCTGCATGTAAAAGAATGCAAATAGATCCATAATTATAAACCTGCATAAAATTCAAGTCCAAGTGGACCAAGGACCTCATCATAAAACCAGATGTGCTAAATCTCATAAAAGAGAAAATATAAAATATCCTGAATGTATTGATACAAGAGACAATTTCCTGAACAGAGCACCAATGACTTAGGCTCTAAGATCAACAATTGATGAATGATTCTTATGACTAAAAAGTTTCTGTAAGGCAAGGGACACAGGCACTAGGACAAATAGTAGCCTACAGACTAGGAAAATATCTTCACTAACCCTATCCAACAGAGGGCTAATATCCAAACTCTATAAAGAACTCAAGAAGTTAGACTCCAACAAACCAAATAACCCAACTGAAAAATGGGGTACAGAGTTAAGGAGAGAATTCTCAACAGAGGAATCATGCATGAATGGCTGAGAAGCACTTAGAGAAATGTTCAACATCCTTAGTCATCTGAGAAATATGACCCTGAAATTCCACCTTACACCAGTCAGAATGGCTCAGATAAAAACCTCAAATGACAATACATGCTAGTGAGGATGTGGAGAAAGGGGAACTCTCCTCTCTTGCTGAGATTGCAAACAAGTACAAGCAACCACTCTAGAAATCTGTCTGGTGGTTTCTCAGAAAACTAGAAAGAACTCTACTCAAAGACTCAGCTGTACCACACTTGGGCACATTCCCAAAAAATGCTCCACCATACAACAAGGACACATGCTCCTCTATGTCCATGACAGCTATATTCATAATAGCCAGAAACTGGAAGCAAGCCAGATTTCTTTCAACCAAAGAATGAATATGGAAAATGTGGTTAGTTTGCATAATGGAACACTATTATTTCTATTAAAATTAAAGACATCATGTATTTTGGAGGCATATGGATGAAACTAGAAAATATTCTGAGTGAGGTAACTCTGATGCAAAAGAACAAGAAATGGTATTTATTCACTGATATGTGGATATTAGCGATAAAGTACCTGATATCCATGATACAACTCAAAATCTCAAAGAAGTTAAACAAGAAGGAAGACCAAAGTGAGAATGCTTGAATCTCATTTAGAAGGAAGAATAAAATAGTCATAGGAGGCAGAGGGAGGGAGGGAATGAACTTGGTGGGAGAGTGAATGGGGGCAGGGGTTGATAGCAGGTGTGGAAAGACAGGAGACAGGGCCAGTGGAACAAGAGAACAAATCGAAATCTGCAATGGGGGTGTGAGGGGAATCTCCCGGAAGTTCCAGAGCCCTGGATAGAAGAGGCTCTCAGGAGTCAATGCAGTTGACCTTAGCTGAGATCCCTAAAGCTGGGGACATGAAACCAGAAGAGGCCACTGCCTGTAACCGGCCAGGACCCCCAGTGGAGGTATAAGGACAACAACCCACCCACAAAATTTTCTACACAAAATTTGTCCTATCTAAAAGAAATTCAGGGACAAAGTTGGAACACAGACTGAAGGAATTGTCAACCAATAACCGGCCCAACTAGAGATCTATCTAATAGGCAAGCACCAATCCCTGATATTACTACTATTGATACTCTGTTATGCTTGTAGACAAGAGCCTAGCATAACTTTTCTCTGAGAGGCTCTACCCAGCAGCTAACTGAAGCAAATGCAGATAATCACAGCCAAACACTGTACAGAAATTGGGGAATCACATTGGAGGAGTTAGGGGAAGGATTAAAGACCCTAAAGGGGGCAGACATTCCACAGGAAGACCAACAGAGTCAACTAACCTGTACCCCTAGGAGCTCTCAGAGAGTGAACCACCAACCAAGAGCATTCATGGGCTGAACCGAAGCCCCCAGCACATATACAGCAGATATACATACACCTCAGTCTTCATGTGGGCTCCTAACAACTGGAGCAGGGGCTGTCCCTAAAGCTGTAGCCTAACTGTGGAATCCGTTCCCCAGCAGGGTTGCCTTTGGCTGCAGTCCAAGATATGCCTAATCCTGTAGGGACATGATGCACAAAAGCTGGGGAGATAACCAAGGAGGCCCAACTCTCTCAGAGGGGAGGTGGAGGAAGAGGGAGGACTTTGTGAGGGGAGTACAGGGTGACAGCATTTGGGTTATACATAAATAATTTTAAAATACAAAAAATAGATACAAAAATAATCTTTTAAAAAGAAAACTGTTGGAGAAGGGCAGCCAGAAGAGGCAGAGGATGGGTGTGGCCACGACCTAGTTCTCAGCCCCCGAGTGAATCTTCTTGTCTAATTTGGCCGGTAAGTAAGCATAAGTAGAGATTGTACCTGTCTAGCAGGTGCTTCAGCAGCACATGCATGAGCTCAAAGGGCATGGTGATGGGGCAGGTGATGCTTTAGGTCATGACCACCACCATAAAGACACACATCATCCAACCGTAGGCTGCGCCAAACTGGAACTCGTAGGCCTGATGCCGCTTCACGTTGTGTCTTTCACCAGCAGAGCATGCTAGACAGCCGAATCATGTACATTATTAGTAGGCCTTCGATGTGCAGCAGGTCCTTGGCATTACAGATAAAGGCTGAGGCAATGACATACTTCACAAAGAAAGTGCCATTGTCTCAGGGCAGGAACACACACTCAAACAGAATAGCTGCTTCAGTCAGGAATTTCATGTCAAAGAGCCAGCAGAAGAGATCTAGGCTGCTCAGCCCCAGTGAGGGCAGAAGCAGCACCATGAAAATGAGAAAGGTTTAGCACTTGTGCGTGGTGGTCCTTTTCTCCCCAGATCGTGTCCAGTGTCCTTCAAAGAAGGCAGAGTCATTCTGGCAGTCACCATCGTCATCTGCCTGCCAAGTCTGCTTTGGACACTTCAAATACCTCAGTGCCCACAACTACAAGACCAAACACACAGAGACAGATGCAGTGAACTCCAGAAGTAATGGAGGAACCCCCACTGCTGGCGCTGTTCCCAAATCTGCAGGACTCAGAGGGGAACTGGGACAGGGACAGGGATGGGGCTCCTGGGAGCTCAGGCAATGAGCCCCCATCGTCTTTCAAAATGAGGAATTGCTGATGCCTCCTGATGGCCTCAAGTACACATACTTCCAGTCCTGCTAAGACAGCCTCATAGAAAATGAGATTCACCACTAAGGGAAGGGAGGGGCCCTGGAAGCCACTCCCTACCCCTCCCATCCACCCCCATGAACACTAAAAAACAGTATGCTAATAATTTACCTGAACTAAAACTCTCTCCTCCTACCCCATCCTCTGTTTTAAGTTATTTAAACCTGGGAGTTTCACCACTCTTCCTCACCAAGGAGGGAGACAGGGGGTCCCCCTACCCCCACCCAACTTCAGTGAGGAAAACTCCAAGCAACCCTCAGGGCAAAGAAGGGTGTGGAGGGAATTCCCTCAGATCAGCCTCACTACCTAATAGTGTGGCCAGGAAAGGGTTAATGAGAGCCAAGGTGAGTACCTGGAGCCAAGGCTGGAGGTGGGGGTGGGGGAGACACAAGAAGATCAAGAGCTGCCACCCAATCTTTTTCCTCCCTTCCCCTTCCCCTGGATCTGGTCTTCCAGGAATGCAGAACCTGCAGCCTTCTTGGATTCCGGATAAGGGAGGGGTGCACAGTGAGGAGGAAGAGTCAGGCCTGAGCCAGGGATTTTCCTTTAAAATAGAAACAAAAGCAGTGAAAGAAAGAAAATTGTTACCAAGAATTGATGAACTACATGCGTTCTTCCATCAAAATAGAGACTGGAGCAACCCTCATGCCTCAAGAGAAGGTTCTTTTGCAGTATACAGGAACGAATACAGAGATCCAAAACCGGACAATGAGCAGAGAGTGAGAGACTTTGAGCACTCAGCCTTAAATGTGATGTCTTCATTACATTCAAAGGTCAAGGAAGAGAAGGAAAGATCTGTAAGAGTCGTAGTTGATGGAAATAGTGTCCTCCAGACACAACAGGACTGATACACATATGAACTCACTGTGACTGTCAGAGCATATACAAGACCTGCACAGATTAAAACCAGACAAAATTCCAGCACTGAACAGTGGAAGTGGACATAAAGCCCACTTCTAACCAAGAAGCTATTTGCATTGAGACCTTCTGGGAAAGGGAAAATCAGGTTTTTTGGTTTTTTGGTATTTTTTACTAATAGAGTGTCCCTAGGTAGATCAACCACACTCTAGGGGTAGGGGGAGGCAAATGTCCAGGATTAGCAGACCAACCAAAAACAATCTCCATGTGGTTTTATGTTCTTTTTGGGTTGTTTTGGCATTTTTAATCATACCTGTTTTCTATTTTTTTCTTTTTCTTAGTTCGTTTTCATTTTTTGCTGTTTTTCTTGCTTTGTATTTGAGGAGGAGTAGAGGGACCGAGATAATGAATCAGGTAGAGGGTTTGAAGAATCTGCAAGGAGTTGGGGAAGTAAGAGAATATAGAATACAATCAAAATATACTGTATGAAAAAAATAAAATAGAGAATACATAAAGAATGTTGGCTATGTTCAAAATACTCCATTTTCTATTATTTGTAACAATGAAGATTAGTGAGGCCAGTATGGAAATCATAAAGATTGTTCTAAAAAACTAAAAATAGGTCTAACACTGATTAGACCAAGGGCCCAGAGAGAAACTAAATGCTGCTGTTCTGCTAAAGGAATACAATAGTAAAGTGAATCCTAATAACCGCATACCCATCTACCAGTGCCTCTCTCAACCATCACCAGAGGAGCACCTTGCAGTAGATGGAAATTGACACAGAGATTCCACAACCAAAAAGCATACAAAAAGTGTGAGATATTATAGCATTAAGTAATAAATGTGATGCCTTCAACTCCCTGGAGCTCAGAGACCTATGCAGACAAGAAGGTAGAAAGATTGTAAAAGCCAGAGGAATGAATGACATCAAAGAAGCAGTGTCTTCCAGACACAACAGGACTGATGCACAAGTGACCTTACAGTAACTGTAGTAGCAAGCACAGGGTCTGCACAGGTACAAGCCAGACAAAATCTCAGCATTAAGAGTGGCATCCCAAGAAGCTAGCTGAAATTGGTGCCTAAATCAGTCTTCTCCATAGAGTCTTCCTGGGTGTATGACAGGTCCCATGGCCTAATCATGTAGCTGATTAGCACAAAATAAACACAATGGTATTTTTGAATACGTTTTGCCTCAGATTATTTTGTTTCAAATTTATTTTATGGCCTGACAGGTCTTTTAGTTTTATGTTTCGTTTCCTGATTTGTGATGGTGTTTGTTTGTTTGTTTTGTGAGTGTGTGTGTCTGTTTCTGCATTCCTGTTTGTTTATTTGTTTGCTTGTTTTAAAGAAAGAGAAAGAAAAAGCATTGAATTGAGTGGAAAAGGTGGTTGGAAAGAGCAGAGAGAGGGGAAAGCATGGTCAGAACACATTGCAGGTAAACAAATTTTCAATAAAAAAAAAAAAATCAAGAATAAACAGAGACCTACCATATGATCCAGCTCTGTCACTCATTTATATCCATCCAAATATTCTAAGCTATCATATCACAGCAATAATGTTTACTGTAGCACAATTCATAAAAACTGTTATAGAACTGACCAAAGCATTCACCATCAGAGGAATAGATAAAAATATGTATATACACAGTGGAACTCTATTTAGTCACAAAGATCGAAATTCTGTCATTTTCAGGAAAACAAATGCAGATTATCATGTCAAGGAAATTCAATCAGACTCAAAAAGGCAAATATCATATATCCATGTGTGCTCTTTTGTTTACTTATAAAATGTTTACATTTACAACCGAAGCAGGAATGCTGCCTTAATCAATTCAAATAAAAATGTATTTCTAGCAACTGAGCTGTTTACCAATATTGACTCATATTTTAATAAACCCTAAGTAGAATCTAGCTTTGCACAACAAAGGATTGTCAAGATGCTGAACACATTTCCACCTGGTTTAAAAATATGTAAAGTAGCCCAAAATGCCTTCTGTTTCCAGAAAAACTATTGAACTAAGAAACTTTGGGACTTTGAGATTATTAAAAAGATTGTTCAATGTGTGACTGTTTTGATCCCACAAAAATTCCAGCTTTATTTGCCAAGTTAAATCTTCCTGCAAATTGTGGGCACTGTGATGTTGGATGCTCATCTCATAGTAATCCTGGCCAAATAGTCATGTTTGATCACCCCCTGTTCTCTGCGGAGACAGAGAAGTCTAATAAATTCTCCCTACTATTTTCAAAGTGTGCAGTAGTCACTGTAAACAGAAAAGAATAAGACAAATTGAGGACCAGCAGAAATGTATCTTGTGTCTTAAATGTTAGATTCTGAGAGTAGAAAAATAAATGTGAAAGAAAAGTCTAAGCCTGAGCTGAATTTTCAAGAAACTCTGGAGCTGAAGCACAGTGGTAAGACTCTTCGCTTTTTGCCGTACATGGAAAAAGCACAAAAAATATTTAATTTTCAATTAATACAACAGTTAAACATATCCTATAAGTCAATTATTTATGAAGCATCCTTTTCATATATGAGGAGCTCCAATAATGGAGAGAATGTAGGGCACTATGTACAAGGGGATACAAGACATCATAACAAATAACGGATTCAAATTATGATGCCTCTTTATGTTGTGATTGTGGTTCACCTCCACCAATCACATTCTGAATCTTGGCATTCACTGTGGTAATACCTAGGTGGTGGGAGATCTTCAATGAGATCATCTATACATGAATGGTGTCTGACAAAAGTGATCCTGGATAAATTCCAAATGCAGGTTGTTATAGAAGATCAAGCCTTGGCTAGGGATGGGGACTTATGGCTGTAATCCCAGCACTTGAAAGGGCAATACAGAGGATCACACAAGGCCATTCTACATTATGGAGTAAGTTTCAGGCTAGCCTGAGGAACATTTCACAAAGAAAGATGCTATCTGCGATGTCCTGATGCAATTAGAAAGTTTTGCCAGAGGCTGATCATATAGCACCATTGAACCTTGAACTTTCAGCTTCAAAAACCATGATAGTGAACTTTTCTTTGTGATAAAGCCAGGGACATTGTTGTGCTACAGGAAGGAGTAAAAGATGCTGATTCTGTTATCCTTTCTTATGAGATGGTCCGGCTGCTACAGTCAAGAGACTCAATGTGAGGATTCTTGTTCAAAGGTAAAACATTTATTTGTGCCCTACATATAGCTAAGCTGAAGTAATATAATTGTGCTCAGTTCTATGCTGTGTACCAGTACCCTTCCATCTGGTGACAGTGACACACCCAGGGTGGAATTCTTAGTCTCTAATCTTTCGTTACCAGTCCACATCCTAGTTCTCCAAAGGAGGAAAAAGATTGAGTTGCATGTTTTTAAAGACACAGTGGAAGCTGAATTCATTGTGTGTGGGGAGCCGCCCGAGTCGCACCCACATTCGCCATTACAAGATGGCACCTACACCCGGCCGAGGACAAGTTGTAAACAGGCTAGTGTGCATGTACCTGGTAATTTTCCACCTCAGAGTCTCAGCCTCTCTCGTGGCGGCATCTGGCCTGATGTGCGGGAGCCAATGGGGAAGCTCCGCGTCCCAGGCAAGCGCTGTGACCTATATAAGGGACGGGTGTTCTATTGTTCGGGGTTTCCATTCTTGGCAAGCTTATGCTCTCCCTCTCAAGATGCATTAAAGCTTTACTGCAGAAGGATCCTTTGTGTGCCGCGTCATTCTTGCTGGCGAGACGGTAGCGCGGGACAATTGTGCCCATCTTTTATCCTGTTGGCTTGAATTTTAGTTATGGGTTCACAGCAGACTGCAATGAAATCTGGAAAACTCTACTATTTGTAGGCATCTACATTTCAAGAAAACAGCACGCTTTGTTTAACCAGAAAGACTGACACTGGGGACACTTAATCTGTGGCATTGTGGCTTCTACATTTTTGCTGCTTTCCTACTTTTCACATCAAGACTGCAGTACCTGTCTCATTTGTTTTATCACAAGTGTTAACTGGAATCTCACCCATGAAAGTATTTTGTAAACCGCAAAGTGATATATAGTATAAAATATTAATTACATTTTATACTGACATTTTCCTGACCAGATGAGACAAGATAAGAGAGATAAGATAAATCAGACAAGATGGGGAAATATTTATTGATACAGTTTTCCCAGAAACATGAACATGCTTTTTCAGACATAGTTTGAAGTTTAATTTAGTTATCTGTGATGTGTTAGACTCCAAGGATGAGTTTAGAGTGTGAATGTTATTGCTTTAATTTGAAATCACATCTATTAGTCTCAAAATATTTCAGATGGCATACCAGTCTTCCTGAGGCTTTCCAAAGGAATGCACCCTTATGTGCTAGGAACTGTGTTGAGCACGAGACATTGAGATAGATGTTTCAAAGGGAACAAAAAAAATGCTGGTGCCAAATAAATAAAACTTAGTGTCTGTCAAAAACATAATAAAAATAAAGTTATAGATGTATATGAGCATCTTTGACATTTTGGTATCACTATACAGTTTTAAATGTCTAAATATCAGTATCATAATTCTCTAATGCCGAGAATGGCAATTAGTTACAGATTTAAGAAATATATATATAACTCAAAATGTCTCACTCAGTTTAAAACTAACATTAAAACAAAATAAAACAAAACAAATACCCTGAAGATCTTTAAAGAAATAATTTTAATAAAATCATAGATAATAGAAAGAAACCTAATAAATGAGATTAGTAGAAGAAATTTTTAAATGAGCAATCACGTATATATGAGTTTGTTACTTGCCAATTATTTATTATTTATTTTGTTGATCTCTATAAAACATAAGTTGTATTTATATTTTTTATAAGTATTTGTATTTTTAATGAATTACATTCTTTAAGATAATTAAATATATCATTATATATATGTTAATTTTTAAAAACTTGTACTATTACTTTCTTTTTATTTGTAAACACATTTCTATCTTAGAAACAAAGTAAAGCAATCCATGGAAATGTAAATTGTTTCCAAGGTAAGAAATTTGGCACATTAATTTTTAAAAATTTACAACTATTGACTGCATGTTTGCCTAGATGAATATGAAAAGCTAGAGAGATATATATTTTGAGGTTATATATGCTTTTTTGGATACACATAAAGCTTTTTATCATTATCTGAACCCAAAACATTTTCAAAAAGTATCATTTTTAGTTAAATGTCATGGATTATGAATTTTTACCTGAATATCATTTTGTGTTCTTTGGAGTCATTTGTTTCCTAGTTCATTCTTTTACAACTATATTCTCATACTTAATTACTTTTTACGTTGCTTGATTACAATTCTCATATATCTGAACTTCCTGAATTATTGACTAAATAGAAAAAAAACAGTCTACCATTCTTCAATCATAAATATTTGTTAAATTCTTTGTGGTAGGGTCTCAAGATTTTAATGACTAAATTATCCCCAACCAAGAAGGCACTCAAATCCCAATTTAGAAGCTCACTCTTTAATAATGAATTTTAACCAAAGTGCTTCTGCCCTATTTCCATTCCAGACAGGCAGGATATGGGGAGATTGGATTCTGCATCTTGGTATTGAAATAGCTTTGCTGTTTCCTAAGGACCCTCTCAATCTTCCCTCTAGCCCATGGCCATTTGTTTGTGTCAGCTGGCAATGCCTAGGGACCCCCAGTGTCCACAGAACTGCAACTGGATAAAAGAGATTTCACTATTCTTCCAGTCCTCTATTATGACCTCTCAAGTCTCACTGTCTGCCTTGTAGCAACATTCTTTCATGTTGCTCAGTTCATTCAAATTCATGTTGAAATTCATTCAACATTTCAAGATGACCTCCACCCACCCCAACTCCATTCTCTGGAGACTCCGCCTCTTGGTATAGACCTAGGGTCACCCTGGCCCTTTTATCCTTGTCACTTCAGGCATATTCTCTGTCCTACTACAATCTACTCTCAGGAGCTCCTCCTCTCCTCACATAGGACTCCATTTCTTAGTGTTGACAGGATCCTGGTAGCTCTTGGCCATGCCTGCCTAAGCCTTTTAGCCAGGCATATCTCTATTCCTCTCTTCCACGTATTGACCTGCAGAAGCACTCTCTATCAGAGCAGCCACAGCTACTACAGTTGTCTGAAATCCAAAGAGAGCAACAGCAACAAATAATGGAATACTGACCCACCAGATAAGACCAGATACCAACACCTATGAACACTTTAATCATCACAACTTCATATACCTAGACTGCAATACAAAAATACAAATATGAATAGCCAGAACAATATGCTTCCACCAGGACTCTGAAACATTACTATAGTAAACCATGAGAAATGAAATATACATGGAACTCCAAAAAAGGACCTTATAATAGCACTTATGGATATGTTTAAAGACCTTGAAAACAATATAAATAAATCCTTTCATACATACCTTGAAAACACAAACAATTCAATGAAATAATGAAAATAATTCAAGACATGAAGAAAATTTTACAAGGAAAGAAAACCCAAGCTGAAATAAATTGGAAAATGAAAAAATTTAGGATGTCAAACAAACACTTCACAGGTATCCCTCACCACAGATTGCAAAAAACTGGGCCTAAAAATCACTGCTATGGAAAAAGAAGTAGAATGAATGGATATCTTAGACTAGGAAAATATTAAATATAAAAACTCTAGGTACAAAATACCCAGGAAGTCTGGGGCACTGTGAAAAACTAAATCTAAGAGTAATAAGAATAGAAGAAGGGAAAGAAACTCAGGTCAAAGGCACAAAGAATATTTTAACAAAATTACAGAAGAAAATTTCTCCAAGCTATAGAAGAGGTGCTTATCAAGGTACAAGAAGCATACAGAACACCCAATAGACAGGACCAGAAATGAAAGTCTCTGCAACACAGAATAATCAAAACACTAAACTTACAGAACAAAGAAAGGATATTAAAAGCTGAAAGGAAACAAAAATCAAGTAATATATAAAGGCAAGGCCAGTAGAATAACACTTACTTTCCCAATGGAGAATCTAAAAACCAGAAGGGCCTGAACTGATGTTCTACAAAATTTGATGGCCTTCAGATTTATACAGCAAAACTATCGATTATAATTGACACATTCCAAGATAAATCCAAATGTAAGCAATATCTATTAACCAATAGAAGGTACTAATAGGAAAACTTCAACTTGAAGAAGTTAACAACACCAGAGGGACACAAGAAATAAATAATCCCAGAACAGTAACTCAAAAGAGAGCAAAAAACCCACATCATATCATCAAAATATCAGGAATCAATAAATACTTCTAATTGATAACTCTCAATATTAAAAGTTGTGATTTCCCAATAAAAAGACACAGACTGACAGACTAAAAAAGAAAATGTGATCTACCGTTTTGCTAATCCAAGAAACATATCTCACTCTGATGGATAAACATCACTTCACAGTAAAGATGGAAAAATATAGTCTTAGCAAATGAACCCAAAAGATAAACAGAGGTAGCCATTCTAGTATCTTACAAACTAGACTTCAAACAAAAAACCAATCAGAAGAGATATGGAAATACTACATACTCACCAAAGAAAAATATCAACAAAAGTTTTTTGGCATTTCTAAACATTTATACACCAAATACATGGGCATCCAAAATCATAAAAGACACATGACTTTAACTAAAATCACACATTGATCCCTCATACAGCCAAAACTTAGACAGGTTATACAGAGAAATGCTAGAGTTAAATAATGTCATAGATAAATGGACTTAGCAGATGTTTACAGAACATTTTGCCCAAATACAATACACTTTCTTCTTAGTAACTCCTGAAATTTTATTCAAACTTGACTATAAACTTGGACACAAAGCAAGTATCAATAGATATAAGAAAATAGAAATAACATGCAGCACCATATCTGATCATCATGGATTAAAGCTGCATATCATCAAACAAACTACTGAATGAAAAATAGGTCAAGTCAAAAATCAAGGAGGAAATTACAAACTTTTTGGAATTGAATGTAAGTGAAAACAAAAGATACCCAATGCTATAGACCAAAATGAAGGCAGTTCTAAGAGACAAGTTCATAGCAGTTAGTATAGAGGGATTTTAATCCAGCAACATGGCTGCTCTGGCTGGAATACATACACACCCTTAGTACACACCTTTAATCCCAAATAATGAAGTCAAAGTTAGTTTGTAGAAATAAACACCCATGTTTAATTGAGAGGCAGACAAAGTGAGAAATATTTGACAGAACAGGATATGCCCAATTCTCATCAGAAGATAGAGTAAAGAAAGACAACATAAGAGAGAACAGAGGGAGAGTTTTACAGAGATGGGTTGAAGAGAGAATAAGTTAGAAACAGGTGAAGATGAAAGAGAGAGAGAGAGACAGAGAGAGAGACAGAGACAGAGACAGAGAATAAGGAGGAGACAGAATATTAGAACAAATTTCCAGAGTTAGTTTGAGGCCAAGCAGAGCAATTCAGTCAGAAGCTGAGAGAGAAGCCAGTTTGAATCAGTCAGCTTGGAGAGGAGTTTGAGCCAGAACAGCTGAGTTGAACCAGCCAGCCAGAGATCAAAAAGAACTAGAAAGTGTGAGCTTACTCTGCAGCAATAAGGCATCAACTGATGAAAATGTGGTACATTTATGCAATGGAATTTTATTTATCTGTTAAGAAACAAAATTATAAAATTTTCAGATAAATGGATGTACCATACAAAAGTTCATCCTCAGTAAGATAACCCAGAAGTAAAAAGGGAAATATCATGTTTTCCCTTATATGTGAATGTTAACATTTAAGCCTTTGGTATGGGATATGGAAATTTCTGGTTTCTTTACAACTCAGTTGTGTCATGTGACATTTTCTGGACTCCATTCTGGAAGAGGGCATGTGATATTTTGCTGAAAACAAACACACAGAGGGCACGTGATCTTTAGAAAAATATAAATGGAACCTCACAAACAGTGAGAGAGCACTCTTGCATTGGTATGCCATGCAACACTTCACTTCTTTGCTGGTCTTCACTAGTCTAGCTGGTCTTAACTGGTCTTCACTTAGTAGGGAGGAACATGCTAATGAACTTCTCTTAGCATTCTGGCTGATTCTGGCAGCTTCTGCTGACTCATGCCATTTCTGCAGAGCCTTGCTGTTTATGTTGAATCAAAGTACCAATTCATGTTTGGTGTTTGCTGTTGAACTGTACTGCTGGTATCCTGACAATGAAGAGTGGAATCACCCCAAGAAACTACACCTAAACAGGCCCAGAATCCCCTTTTCCTATTAACCTTCTTTCTCCCCTATCTCTGGTCGGTAGGCTAGAAGGAGGGTTGAAGCATTTCAGAACTGTAAATAAAGTAGGTTTTAAAAAAATCTAAGCCTACAGATATGAGTGCTATAGCCTATACTATCACAGAAATTGAATACCTGGTAAGGGATTAGTGAGTACAAGAGGAGCTCCCAAAGAAGAGGAAGTAAAATACTTTGTTTTAAAAAGATGGGGGAAAGACTGAAGTGAAAGAATTACATGTGGTAGGAAAAGAGACCTACACAGAAGAAGAGACAAAATACAGTAAGAGCCAGAGAGGAATGGATTACAACAAGGAACCAGTGTTTTCCTAACACAACAGGATTGATGTACATATGAAATCACAGAGACTACCTAGGCATGCACAAAACCTTCACAAATTTAAGCCAGATAGGGTCCTAGCACCTAGAAGTGAGAATGGACATGGGCTTCCACCCTTAACTGAGAAGCTATCTTCAATCAATACCCATTTGTAAATGAAAAAATTCATTTTCCACTGGATATATTAACTGCACCAGGGTAGGACCCATGCCCAGCAGAAGATTGTCAACACAAATTAATTCAATTGTATTTGTGTAGATATTCATCTTAAATTGTCTGATTGGGCATTTTTGACTTATTGGTCTTTTGCTTACGTATTTTATTTTCTGATTTTTGTGTGGCAATTATGTGTGTGTGTGTGTGTGTGTGTGTGTGTGTGTCTGTTTCTTGTTGACATAGTTATTTCATAGCATTACTAAATAAACATTTAAATATCCTGTTTTTCTTATATAAACTTTGAAGTGCTTTGATAGTCCTACCTGAACCTGTGTTTTTTCTGTTTAAGAGTGTATTTTAAAGTCTTAAAAATATCAGTCCATGAAGCATTTCCTCGTTAATAGCACCCTATTTCAGAGTTATCTACCTTTCACTTGAGAAGACTGATTCATACCTTAAAGTTGTACTTAAAATCCTTGTTTAATGATCTGCAAAGCATGTGAATACTTTTTGTTTTACCAGTTTTCAAAATACAGTTTTAAAATCAAAATATATAATAATTATATCTATTCTGTTTTTTAAATTAAACATTTCAGAAATATTCCTGGTTGTGTAAATTTTAAGGGTGAGCAAGTACATTGGATATAACTTTTATACATAGTCATTGCCATTGATGAAAGTTGTATCAATGTTCTCCCACTGTTACTGCTGGAGAGTTTCAATGGCTCATTATATTTGCTTTAAAATAAATAAATCTTATATACAAAACTAGAAAAATAAAAGTATACATATCTATCCTTTGCTATCTTCTGTCAATTCCACCTTCTAACTGAGCAACAGTCACGAACACCAGGCCAACTATTGTCGGAGGGCTAACTGATGAGGTGAGCTGCACTGGAATTCTATAAGATCAAGTGTCCTGTTGCAAAGGGAAAGGGAATATTAGACCTCTCATGATGTACTGCACTGGGAGGATGCACCACGAGAGCATACTCTACGTGGCTCAGTTCTGAATGAATCAAGAATAAGAATATGAAGCTTGTGGGAAACTATAAGCAGTCAGCATTATGAAGAACACTGAGGACATGAAAAAAATATGGCAGCTTTCACAGTTCGGCTTAAAATCAGTGATCAGATACTATCTTAGGTTTCTATTATTGTGATGAAACGTTATGATCAAAAGGAAGTTGGAGACCAAAGGGTTTATTTGGCTTACACTTCCATAACATAGTCCATTGTTGAAGGAAGTCAGGAGAGGATCTCACATAGGGACCGAACCTGAAGGCAGGAGCTGATTTAGAGGTCATGAGGGAGTGCTGCTTACTGATTTTCTCTTTATAGCTTGCTCAGTCTACTTTACTTTCTTGTATAACCCAGGACTACAAGCATGGCTTATAATGAATTGGGCCCTCTCCTATCAATTACTAATCAAGAAAATACTCTACAACTGGTGTTATGGATGCATTTTCTCCATTGAGATTCCTTCCTTTTAGATAACTCTAACTTGTGTCATGTTGACATGAAAACAGCCAGTGATAAGTAAAAATTAAGTATTGAAATGACTGCAAAGTTGCATAGTATATAGTTAATCCTCCACTCTCTAAAGTGAATTCACTTGGGTAGTCTAGTGACATGTTGTATTAAATCAATTTTTTTTAAGCAAGGCATTATGGTGTTCAATTGTAATTCCAACAGAAAAATGAGGATTCCTAGAGTAGAGAAAGATGGGAAAGACAGGATGGAGTAAGGAAAAGAGAAAGAGAAAAGAGAAGAGGAAGAGGAGGAGAAGGTGAAGGTAGTGATGGTAGTGGTTGATTGCTTGGCTGGTTGGTTCAGGAACCTTTTGCAGAAAGATCATTCCCCAGAACGTTCTGACTTTTTCAACATGATTTCAGTAGCCCCTCTGAACATGTTTCTGAAAATGCTGACCTCACTATAAACCTCTTCTGTCCTAACAGAATAGACTTATCCTTGGTTCCAGTCAAGTAAGAGAGAGAAAAAATAGGCTGTTCAGTCACATTGCTCCCTTTAACAACTAAGATAAATTATGGCTCATTAAAAGGGATATGTTGGGGCTGAAGTGATACTTAGCCCTTAAGAGCTTGCTGCTCTTTCAGAGAACTGACTTTAGCTCACAATACCTATATCCAGAAATCCACAACCTCTCGTAACTCCAATTTCAGGGAATTTGTTGTGCATTTCTGTCCTCCACACTACTAGCATACACAATAGAGACACCCATATAATGTAAAGTAAATCTTAAAAGGAACATCATTATCATGGTGGAAATATAGTGTGACCATAACCAAACATTAGACAGAGCTTGGAGCAGGAATACCACAGAATAGAGGAAGAAAGACTATAGGAGCCAGAGAGGCCAAGGACACCACAACAACATGGCCCACAGAATCAACTAAGTAGGGTTCATAGGGGCTCAGAGGGCCTGAAGTGACAATCAGGGAGACAGAATGGGTCTGAGCTAGGTCCTCTACAGAGATGTTATAGTTGTTTAGCCTGGGGATCCTTGTGAGATTCCTACTGTGGGACTTGGAGTATCTCTGACTTTTCTGCCTGCTTATGGGACTCTTTTTCTCCTAGTGAATAGCCTCACCAAATCTTGATTTGAAGGTTTACACCTAGTCTTATTGTATATTGTTATGTTGTGTTGGGTTGATATTACTAGTAGGCCTGATCTTTTCTGAAGGGAAACAGAAAAGAATTGGATCTGGGGAAGGGAGAGGAACTAGAAGGAGTAGAAGGTTAGAAACTGCAGTTGGGATGTATTTTATGAGATAATAATAAATAAATAAAATAAAGAAGAAAGTATAATGTGAGAGTATAAGGTGGTCACAACTACAAATTTGAAGCTTCTACCCTAACAGGATGGCACAGCTAACATCTAAAAACCAGCCCCAGTTGGGAGTAGCTTGACAGACTTAAAGCTCCAGTGTAGAGTTGACCACTCTCATCACCAAGGCCTCCTGAAGATGTGTTAATTGTAACTGTGATTATGCATATATGGCTTCCTGCTCATCAGAAAAATGGACTAGAATGACCCACAATTGACTTTGGGTTCAAAACTAATTATTAAGATCATTTTACAATCATCAACTCAAACCATTTTCTAAAAGAAGTAATGTAATAGAAAACTCTTTTTTCTACATAAGATATTTTCCCCATATTTATCACCAAAATGATGCAAACACATTCTTACCTATGGAGTACAAAATTAAAGGACGTGAGCATCAGAACCTTGGTACCAGCTCTGTGGCTGCTTTTCCTCAAGCATTGGCCCAAATCCCCTGCTGACCTAGGGGTGCAGTATGAACAGGGACCAGTGAGATGTCTTCTAACCATTGAAATTTAAGGAGAATTTGAATATTTATGTACAAGACACAAAGCTTCTCCATCTCCAGCTCAGCGCTGCTCTCCCCTCAGTTTGAAAGTTGTTGAAGTTGTTATTTTTCACTCCACCAAAAGTCTTATCTGGTTGCCTTACTGTGCATTTCCATGAGCATGCTGCAGTGCATCTGGCAATACTCACGCAACTGCATGTTTTGTTTTGGTAGAGGAACACATGTGTAACCAATGGGTCAATAACTGAAATTTGTAAAATCTGCATTGGTCAGAAGTGGAACCATGAGGACTTTGACTGTAAGCTGGAGACAAAGAAATGGGTGAAAGGCAAAAAGGAGAGAAGGAAATACACAATGAAGAACTGGATACTGAAGATCAATATCCAATTCTTCACAATTTGATTGCAGCCTGGCTGCCGAGCTTTTACCAAAGAAGATGTAACAAGACGTTCAGAAAACTTACCATCTGCAATACCTGATTCTTCTCTGAAATGTCTTCTAGTCAGCATATAATGCAATGTGATACATGAAGAGATAGAAGGTTCAAATGAGACATATCTGGATTAAAATCCCCCTTTTCATTTTCCTACCTCAAGGCCTTAGGGACCCCCTCCAGGGACATAGACTGGGGCTAACCAATCCCTACATAAAACAACTCAGCTCTCCAACAATAAATAGGGCTGTCCACTTAGCGATATCTCCCCTTGCCTTATAGCTTAATGTCCTGAACAGGCACCTCCAAGAACTTGTTTTTTATGTTTTATTTGTTCATTATGTATTAATATCCTCAGGCATTGCTTAATCTGTCTAGAAAATAGCTATGTTCTTTTCCCTTAACCAGTTTTCTTCATTTGAGTATAAAGATTGTACTTGCCTTCCTGAGTATGTTAACCTAGAAAATCTTTAACAAATATTTATGTACTTTTGAAGAAGACTACTTAATCTCTCAGGATGCCTTTTTTCTTTCATATATATATATATATATAATATATAATATAATATATATTATATATATTAGACAGAATAAAATATATTTCCACTATTAGATTAATGTATGTCTTTTATAAGATACAGCTCCTTAGAAAAGATAAGAAAATTGTGTAAGGCATATATTATAGTAATTGGAAGTCTCTTACTTCCATGTGACTTCATAGAAATTATTACAGAGATCTTATTGAAAATTATGTTAGAAATTTTATCATGTCTCCAAAGTATTTTCCTAAAATTTTCTTTCCTCCAACTGCTTAAATACATTTCATTTTAAAAAACAGATTGAACCTATTTACACTTTATTGCTTCTGTATTTCCATATGGTTTATTCATGAATGTCAATCACCAGGAAAATACTGTGCCCATGTAACTGACACCAAACACTGAAATTAAACAGTGAGTGTTATGGCTCACAAAGTGGAGCACAGGGAGAGAAAAGAGGATTAATAAATACAGCAAGAAGTCCTTGCTTCCCACCATGAGGAAGCTGCTCTGTGCCTCAGAGTATTAAGTTTCCTCAATACACATGCATAAAAAAATTCTTGCTCCTTGGAGCAATTAAGGGCCCATGAGCAAACCCCAAAGAGCTGCAAAGTCATGTCAGCAGAAAAGCCATTGAAGATAATAAGCAATTAGGGATGGCATTTTACAGAGCATAATTGAGAGATGATACCTTCTTAAAAGCTCCCACTGATTAAAACTAGGTTTCTAAAGTGAACTCAATGAACTGAAATAAGCACTACAATTTTCTAGTAAACAGTGAAAATGACCTTCCATCAGAAATGCAGATGCCGGCAAGATGGCTCAGCAGGTAAAAGCACTTGCTACCATACCTGACCACCTGAGTTCAGTCCCATATAACTCTCAGGGCCTCTCAGGAAAGAATGGGTGGTACAAGAGACTTTTTATAAGTGGTCCACACTGTGATGAAAGAAGTTAAGATGCCAGAGGAAACCCACCTATAGACCACATGGTACAGAGAAAGCGAACACCAATTGGTTTTCAAGAAACACAGGGGCCAATGACAAATACTTGGCAAGATGACTATGCTCAAATGTGCTCAAAGAGATTTGAAATGGACAAGGCTATGAAAGACCTTGAAAATGGTAAAAGAAGAAGGAAGCAACATCTTGCAGGTCAGTGTAGGAGAGTTTTATGTTAAGCTTATTTGCTGTGAGCCACATGCTGCTGTACATCTTTGAGAGATGATCAAGTCAGAGCATGGATTTGAAAGGGAGACTGGAGTAAAACTAAGCCATGAAGGACAGAGGTGGTGTTGGACTGAAAGAAGTCACTGGCAGATAAAAAGAAAGTGAGACAAAGTATGAATATATTTAACATAAATGGGAGAACCTGATGATCGATTTGATGTGGTCTTAATGAAACAGACAGGAAGTTGAGTAAGGATGGAGTCAGATTTATACCCTGAGGAGAGTGCATGACACTGGAATTGGTTTGTGGGACAGAAAGGTCAGAAACAAGTTCTGTGTTGAATTTTGTGCTTTGTTTTGTAACAATGGTATATAATGTCACACGGGGTTAGCCACACAGATGTGTACCTAAGAGAAAGACAGGTATAAAGGTTAAAATGGATAGAATTTCAAAGTTGTACAGTCTTCACATTTGTGAGCATTTATCGACTCAAAATCTCCCATCTTTCATATTCCTAATTACCCGTCCACATTTTGTACTTGAAACTGTGTAAGCTTCTAAATCCATCACTACTAATTGCTACACATCGCCATCTCACTCTTCCTCTCTGCCTCATTTTTAATGTAACTTTTATAGTCTGATGCTCCTCTTGTCTTTAACAAGTAATCAGTCAAGCCACCCCCTCCCCCTTACTGGCCACGATCCTCTTCTTACAGAACTGCATACCCTTTGCTTGGGGGAGAGACATTCTAAAAGATTACGTCTGTCTTTCATGTCTGTTTCCATTGCCATTATTCCATCACTATCACTCAAATTTTCCATAATGCTTATCATGTTTCCTGATAAACCAAATTTAGTACCTCTTCACAGTGCTCAATTTCAGGAGCTGTGAGGACCGTGTGCTGCTGCTTATCACCCTCTCATGCTGAGAAGCCTCAGTGGACTCTGTACCTAGTCATTCTTCTGATAGTCATTGCCCCAGATTTCCTTTATAGTATTGGTATCTGTCTCTGAGTGGCTCGATAACCTTTCTTACTCTACATGCATTTTCATGTGATTGCATCTATTGCTATTATTTTGTTTTTGTGAATCCTAGGTCTAGAACTCTGACATAGAAGTCTCTAAAGGAGACCACACAGGAACAAGATGAAATTGCATCTCTTTAGATAGACCTCTTTTATTCTTGGAATCCTTTGTAATACCATGGTTCTAATTTGTTTAGTAAATATGGACTGTCACATCAACAGAACATCCATGTTCTCTATTTTCATGTTTCCTGGTTCAGAATGTGGTGCATTCTTGCTCTATTACGATGTGCTGTATCATTCCTTCTAAGAACAAGTTCACAACTTCTAAAACCTACAGTTCACTAACCACTCCTTCCCCTGGGCTCTAATCATGTCACCTTACAACCCTCCAGAGCATACGTGAAACAGAAGTTTCCACTCCTAGATGCAAATGTTGGGTTGCGGGTGAAACTGTTCTAGCATTCATTGCCCAAAACAATTCACTCTTTCCTGGGTCTGGTCACAGAACAAGGATGTGCTGGGTCATTATCAATGTCTGTCTTGGACACAGGAGGGAGAAGAAGCAACCTCAAATTACTATTCTCTGGGCATGCTAAAGCTCTAAAGATGTGTTGATGTGAATTGTTGCTTATCTGATTTCCAATGGCTTTCACCCAAAACCAGAATTTAAATCACTACACATCAAGAACTGGTCTTTATTCATTGTATTCCCATGAATACACACACACACACACACACACACACACACACACACACACACAGACACACGTGCGTGTGTGTGTGTATGAGTATTTATAATAATTAATAAATATTTGATGAGTAGGAGAGGCATTGCCAGTGGAATAAATTTTACGTGTGGAAACAAAAGTAGTGTGCAAAAGTAGTGTGCAGAGTGCTATTTAAGGAAGGGACTCAGAGTCTTATTATGTGTTCTCTGAAGATGCGTTCCTAAATTAAATCACCTTGCTCTTACAAGCCCAGATGGGAAGACAATATTTTTAGAGAACACGATTTCTTTTTTGAATCTTATACAATCTACTTTTAAAGTTCGATCAGTCTTAAAGTATACGCTCTGGTTTAAATGACTTCTACATAACTATTAAAAACCAAGTGGGATTTTACTGTTAAATATCTCTATCCATTTCCCATGTCAGTAAAACAAAAAGGTAGGGTTCATTCATTCAAATAGATTTTAGAAGAAATGAGATATGTGGATTGTGCTGTGCTAAAACAGTACCGTAGACACGAAAACAGACATAGGCAACAAACATCTCAAAGAAGAATTTTCTCACACCTCCCTTATCTCCAGTGACTGGGTTCCAATGCACACATTCTTGGGGTTGTTCTACAGTTACCATGACACAGAGAGTACACAGATGAGTTGTATTTAGTCACAGGAATACAATGAATAGAGCCCAATTCTTGATTTATAGTGATTTAAAATCTGGCTTTAGGTGCCAGCATACTGAAACCTGAATCTGTGAATCAGACATTTTAATATTTTAATTCATTGTTTTGGTTTAAATCAATTGTGTTTGTGCATGTGTGTGTGTGTGTGTGTGTGTGTGTGTGTGTGTAAACTGCAGAAGGATCTTGCTGTCTTCTTGTGTATCTCTTCACCTTGTTCTATAAAAACATTGTCTTATACTGAACCTGAAGCTCACTTTGGTTAGGCTAGCTGACCAGTGAGCTCCCACACTTATCTGTCACCACCTGTGACACTAGGGGTTATGGACATTCCTGGACATTCCAGCTTTTCTACCTTAGTGTTGGGGATTCAAACTTAGGTCCTTATACTTGCATGGCAAACACTCTAGCCCACTAAGAGAGTTCCTTTCACAGTTGCACTCTGTTGTTTTTAATGTCTTTTGTACGTGTTTTGCCACTACTGGCTGGAAATGACATCTGATTTTCTCTCAAATCCCAATGTCTGTAATTACCAAGCTTTAACCTCTTAAATTTCCTCCTTCACTCCATGCTATGCTATTTCTCTGATAAAGAAATATGTTGCAGTACAGAAAAAGAAAGACTATTTTGTACAAATGGCTTTCTGAATAACAGGGAGAACGTAGCATTGAGAATAGCGCTTCTAATGGGCTCAATGCTAGGGAGAACATAGCCTTCAGAACCAAGGAGGAGAGATTTTGCAATCACTTCTCATTACCTTCTCTGTTAGTTCAGGTTCTAAAGGTCAGTATGACCTTAGGTAAGAGTCTAAACTGCAGCATGAGAATGCTAACACCTATTGGATAGAGGTGTCTGCCACCAGATGAACTTGTGTAATGAGCACAAAGCCTAGAACAAAAAAAGTGGGACCTGGGAATTTGTCCAGTCCAGTTATGTTGCTTGCACTTACAGGTAACAGTCCATCACTGATGGTAATCAGGGCAGGAACTCAAAACAGGAACCTGGATGCAAAAGCCATGGAGAAATTTTGTTTACTGTCTTGTTTCCCATGACTTGCTCAGACCGCTTTCTTATAGTACCCAGAACCAACTGCTCAAAAGTGGCCCTGTTCAAGTGACCTGGACTTCCCACACCAATCATCAATCAAAAAATGCACTACAGACCTGCTTACAAGTCTGCTATGTGGGAATTCCTTCAATTAAAGAGTCTTGCTTCTGAGATGACCCTAATTTGTGTCACACATGAAAACTAGGTAGCATACATGCTTGCTCTCTCTGCTTGCTTGCTCTTTCTTTATTTCTGTCTTTTCTTCCTTCCTTCCTTCATTTATTCCTTTTCCTTCCTTCCTTCCTTCCTTCCTTCCTTCCTTCCATATTGCCCTTTAGCTAATGTTCTAGAAACCTTAACAATGAGTTTGGTAGCTGTTTCATACCCAAAGTTCAGAAAAGAGCAAGTCCAGGGTAGCTGGGACCTCTAGGACTTAAAGTTAAGACAAAACAGTGGTGACTTAGGGTAAAAGAACAGAAAGGAGTAGGTTCTTGGTTATTAAGCTGCAGAGTTTTAAAAGCATGCTATTTTGCTTTTCTCTTAGCTGATTTTTCCAAATGAGCTGATTAACAATTTTCTCTTTTGTTTTTTCTTCTATTTTTTACTATCTAAAATAATTTTTAAATTTAAATACTTTTTGATCATATTCTTCTCCTCCAGTTTCTTCCAGATCCCCTTCCCCAGTCGAACTTGATAAACATACCCCCACATACATACACAACACACACACAACACACACACACACAAACAACTGTCCAGTCCATTATATGTTGGTCAACTACTACTGAGCATGATGCTTGTCCTGGAGTAGTTTATATATCCAATTTAAATCCATTAGAGAAAACTGATTTTCTCTCTCCCAAACAGGTCAAATGGACAGTTCAATTGTTAACCTTTACCTAATGGCTAGGTATTCATTCACTCACTCACTCACTCATTGTTTTAAAATATGGCAAAATAAAATTAAATAAGATAAAACAAAAATCTACAGCATCAAAGTTGGACATGACAAACCAAAAGAAGGAACAGAGTCCTAGAGAAGGCAATAGAATTAGTAACAAATTTGTAATCCAGCTAGGGTGGCAGAGAAAGGTAGATATCTGGGGCTTCTTGAACAGCCAGTCTAACTTACCTAGTGAACTCTAGGTCAGTAAGAAGCCCTGTCTCAGACAGGAGCCAGACAGCACTAAGAAAAGATACTTAAGTTGACCTGTGGTCAACAAAAACACATTCTTCCGCACCCATGCAAACATGTATAGACACAGAAAGAAACAAACACAACAAAAAGCATAAATATAATAAATAGATGCTAATTATGACTATTGACTTTCTAATACCAAAAATAATACAGATTCCAATGCAGATTTCAATGGACCTGTTATTAATGTTAGCATTGATAAAAGTGTCCCCTTGACTAAAACGGGAAAGGCTATAAACTTTTAAATATAAAAGTGATTTTCCAATTATTCATAGTATGAATTAATCATCTGAACTGATAGTGTCTGGGTTGCTATACTGTCCCCCACTTCACTGTCAGTATCAAGTAAAAATTATAACAAAGATTGTAAGTATAATATTTAGCACACTATTGTAAGCAGTGTGTGTCGTGGATGTTAATTTATTCCGTAGCAGATGATGCCTGAAAGAAAGGTCTTCAGAAGAAGACTATTACATTTATTTTCAAAATATGTTTCCGAAGCAAATAGCAGTAGTTCACATTTGTTCTGCTTTTCCCTCAAAAAACAAACAAACAAACAAACAAACTCTGATTCGTCTCCCAGCCTTTCGAAAATTAGAGTTGACAGAGTTGGAAGTATGACTCAGTGGTTGAGATCACTTGCTCTTGCAGAGAACCCAGATTCAATTCTTAACATTTCCATGGCCATTCAAAACTGTCTAGGACTTCCAGATGCAGGGGGTTTTCTCCCTCTTCTGGCTTCCCTGGGCACCATGCACATATTTGGCATAGGTACATGTATGCAAGCAAGCATTCATATACCTAAAATGAAATAAATACGTTTTTAAATAGATACTTAAGTAAGAGGACATAATAGATATATAGATTAATGGTGTAATTTTTTAAAAAAGAAAACTTTGCTTTTTTGTTATTGTTGTTTTTGGTTTTTCCAAGACAGGGTTTCTCTGTGTACTTCTGGCTGTCCTGGAACTCACTCTGTAAACCAGGCTGAACTTGAACTCAGAAATCTGCCTGCCTCTGCCTCATGAGTGATGGGATTAAAGGCGTGTGCCACCACTGCCCGGTTTGTTTGTTTTTTTTTTTCTTTTCTTCTTCTTCTTCTTTTTAATGATTTTTAATGTGATTTTCATTGAAATTAAATTATATCACTTTGCTCCTCCCTTCTGCCGTCCAGGTTCACTCAGGTTCTATTTATCTAACTCCACGTCCCCCAAGTTAATAGCCTCGTTTTCCTTGATTACCACTGTCACATGCATACATAAACACATAATACATTCATTTACTCAAAAAATTTCCAATGGATGCACAAACTGTACAACCAATAAGGGAGCTCTTCCCTGCTAGAGGCTAATTCTCCTTCTTCCAGCAGTTCTTTGTTGTTTGTTGTTCTTTGTGTAGGAGTCTGAGCCTTGTGAAGTCTTCTTCCTTCCACATTAACATGTCCATTGATGTTGCCATGGTTTGGACTTATTTAAGCAGCCATTTCTATGAGAGACTGCTTCACCACAGACTCTGGTATTCTTTTTTCTTTTCTATTTTTTAATTTTTTTAAATTTTTTATTTTTTTTGGATTGGATAGTTTATTTATTTACATTTCAATTGTTATCCCTTTCCTGGTTTCCCCTCTGGAAATCCCCTATTCCATCCCCCTCCTCCTGCTTCTGTGAGGGTGTTCCCTCACCCATCCACCCACTCCTGCCTCCCTGCCCTGCCATTCCACTACACTGGGGCATCGAGCCTTCACAGGACCAAGGGCCTCTTCTCCCGTTGAATCCTGACAAGTCCATCCTCTGCTACATATGCAGCTGGAGCCATGGGTCCCTCCATGTGTATTCTTTGGTTGGTGGTTTAGTCCCTGAGAGCTCTGGGGGTCTGGTTGGTTGATACTGTTGTTCTTCTTATGGGGTTGCAAACCCCTTCAGCTGAAGGAGTCCTTTCTCTAACTCCTCCACTGGGGACCCCGTGCTCAGTCCAGCTGTTGGCTGCAAGCAACTGCCTCTGTATTTGTCAAGTTCTGGAAGAGCCTCTCAGAAGACAGCTATATCAGGCTCCTGTCAGCAAACACTTCTTTGCATCTGCAATAGTGGCTGCATATGGGATGGATCCCCAGGTGGGGCAGTCTCTGGATGGCCTTTCTTTCAGTCTCTGCTCTCTATACTTTGTGTCCATATTTCCTTTGGACAGGAGTCATTCTGGGTTAAAAATTCAGAGATGAGTAGGTGACCCCATCCCCCAACCGGGGGCCTTGCCTAACCTCTGGATATGGTCTCTACAGGTTCTCCCTCCCCTTTGTTGAGCATTTCAGTTAACTATATCCCTGTTGGGTCCTGGGAGCCTCTTACTTTCCTGGCATCTGGGACTTGCTGGTGACTACCGCCAGTTCCCCATCCCCCTTTGCTATGCACCTCTGTTCAAATTCCTGATCCTCTGTACATCATCCATGTCTCCTCGCATACCTGATCCTACTCCCCCTTTCCCCCCCTCTTCCTCTCTTCCTCCCAAGTCCCTCCCACCCCCTACCTCCGATGAGTATTTTGTGCCCCCTTCTAAGAAGGACTGATGTATCCACACTCTGGTCTTCCTTCTTCTTGAGCTTTATATGGTTTCTGAATTCTGGCACTTAATTACCTTTCTATCTTTTTCAAAATGTTCCCTGGGCCGTAGATGCGGTGTATATATATATCTGTTCGTTCTGGGCTCTTCATAATCTGATGTATTATGTCCAGTTGTGCATTTTATGATGGTCTTCCTTTGCTATAAAGCAAAAAATCTTCGTTGGTGAGGGCTGGAAGCTATATTTATCTGTGTGTATAAAAATAAGACTTAGAATGTAATAAGGAATTAAACTTGTCTAGCAAAATAGCAGATATAGATTCTTTCCTAAGGTCCATAACCTCAGTAACCCAGATAAACTGGCTAGGTTTCCAGCACCAGGTATGATTTCTTTCTAGTTGAGTAGACCTTAAATCCAATTAGACAGTTGTTGGTTAGTGTGACATGTGAGTGGCCATTCTCATGGTTTA
>JADRCH010000086.1:6945564-7082214 GCA_019843965.1 Rhynchomys soricoides | reverse complement strand
CCATTCTCATGGTTTATAAGAATTGCGGATGCACAGGACTCTTGCTTCTGAAGTCTGAATAATATCTTTATTTGCACTGCACTGACTGCATTAGCCTCATTAATAGGATAGTTTGCATGATGCCTGGATCTGTAAGTTGCCTGAGCAATATGACTTACTTTTACACATCATCACTTATAGGTCAGGATGAAAATTTGATAGTTATTTCCACCCTCAATTTTCCTGATACAGTTATTGACAACATTCATATTACAATGATCTTTGGAAACTCCTCATGAAGACTTAAGCATAGGATAGCAAGAGAGAGTAGATGTTGCAACAAGAATCTCAAGAAAATGGTAATGCCAAGGAAATTCAACTAAAAGTGCTATATGAATTATGCAGTTTAATGATATAACAAAAATCTTGAACCATCAGAATAACATATTGGAGAAGCTTTCATATCTTTTGGAAGTCCAAAAGGATAGCATGGCTTTATTAATAGTGTAGCAGCAAATACTTTTGTTTGATTTCTTTGTTCCATAACTGGTCTTGTTATCTTAGGTCCTATTAATTCTATTGCTATCTGGTTTATTTGTCTGAAAGAAACTACAGTGTTCTGTTTGCTCAAATGGTGGATTTAGAGAATGGAGTGTTTCAATGAATAATCAATCACTACATACCATGGAATTTGGTTATTTACTGAACATTAATTATCAAGGAAGACCCAAGTATTTTGTGAATTCTGACTGGTGCCATATTGATGGCTGATCACTACTACAATGGGGATTAACATAGCAACACAGTGGAAACCCTCTAATAATAGGTTTTATGTAAGTATCACTACAGAAACAATCTGTTAATAACCTAAAAATACCTCCTGGAAGTCAAAGCCAGGACATTCTGTAGAAAAATAAGATCAGTATGCTCACTGAGGCTGCAATGTGAGAGAGTGAAACTTTATTTTCTCAGATGTTCCAATGACATGAAATTCTATGAAAAAAATTAGATTGCGATATGAAATTGAGGACACCTGGAGACAGATGAATTGGAAAGCTAAATTTGAAATGAACCATTGAGCAAAATGCATAAAAGTTATGCATATAACTGCCTTCCCTGGGCACCCCTGTTAATTTTGTTTGTTTCTTCTGGCTGCTCATACTGCCATGATATTTTTAATACTAAAGCTGAAGGTGTGAAGAATGAGGCCTGTTAGTTTAATGGTTACAGTTTTTGAAGAACTGTGGCCTTTATTTAATTCAATGTTGGAAAGATTTTGAAGTACTGATGAGTCTCTAGTTGGCTGGAACAGTTTTTATGAAATTGAGAAAAACTGATTGACAGATGAACTGATAATCTAGGTGAATTTTCCTTCCATGCCCCTAATGTCTTTTAGAGAAGAGTGGCTCTCAGACCTTGTTTATCACATTGTAACTGTCATATATAGGTTTATCATCAACTACAACCTTCAGTACCACAGGGTCTTCAGTTCTTAAGTTACATAAAGAAAAAAAGATAGCACTATGTCATGAATAGAAACTTCAAAACCTATAAACATTTTTTAGTGCTATATTTTATATTATCCCCAAGAAGAGATTTGGATAGAAATAAAATTATCAGGAAACTGAATTTTGGGATAATTAATGCTTTTTCTTCCCATCTGTATGGTTGACAGTTAGAATGTAGTCTATGTAACCATTTCCATCAGAACCAATGATCCATACTGTTTATAGGCAAGAAAGAATGGCGATTGCTCTGATGTCAGGTCTACTGGAAAGTTTGCAAAATGAACACCTGGTTTAATCTCTATTTTTATGTCCTTTTCTTTAAAAATTTGAAAGAGGAAAAAATGTTGATTTAGAACAAAATTGAAAACCAATCTATTTTAGTTTGAATATTATTACAGCAAAAAATTAACAGAGCTTTTTAATATATGTGTCATTTTCAACTAGGGCAAATGTTATAATTATGTCTGCAGGGAGTTTAACATATATTCATATAGTTTTTTAAAATGAGCTCAGTGAAGTAGGGATCAGTATGGTATTCCAATACCCCAAAGGAAGAAAACCCACTTTCACAGAAGGACCTAGGTCCTTCTCAAATCTTTGGATTAGGGAGAGCCAGCCTGAAATTCTGAGTGATCCATCATTTAATAGCTCTTTTTATTATTTATATTTTTGAAGATATTTTATGTTTAATTACTTGTATGCCTTCATTTCTGAGTGTGAATTTGTGTACTTGAGGGTTGGTGCCTATTGAGGTCAGTGTTATCAGATGCCCCAGGAGCTGGAGGAACAGGTATTTGAAAGCCACTCCCAGTGAATATATGAACTCGTGTTCCCTTATGTAAGTAACACTGTGCTACTTTGTCATCTGTGAGTCCTACATTTTAGCATGTATAATGAGCATAAATTACCTAACGCTCTGAACTACAATTACAGTACATTTTTCTTTTACACATAAAAAAATAGAAAATGATGCTTTTAGGAACAACAATCCCAATACTCAGCATACAGAAAATAATCTACATGTAGAGGCTTATGAAGATGTCCAAAATATGAAGTAACATCTATCTTACAACATCTCAAAGGTTGAGAATATGTAGCTCCTTTGTGTTAACGTTCACCTGTTCATATTAATATTAATGTTTTAATAATATCATATCCTGGAAATATAAACTGGTTAAACTCATATCAACATATCAATGAGTACAGAGTGAGTATTCCACCATTTTTAATATGCTATTTGATGAATTAATCTCTACAAAGTGTGGTGATAAATATATTTGAATACAACCAAGTCTTTAGTAAAAGTTAGTTTGGTAGACTGAATTTACTGATTATTTTTTTAAATCCATTGGAGTGAAACATATTCTCACTGCCAAAGTTACAGCAGGAAACAGAAACTATGCTCCCAAATCCCACTGAGGCATTTTGAAGGGAATTGTCTCTTGTAGTACAATAGTGTTAAACGCTGACAACAAATGATGATACTGGACTCAGATTTGCAATAGCAGAAAACTATTGCTCTTGAGACTTGAAGCTAAAACAGGTAAATTCCAGAATGTTGGGAAGAAAAAGAACATCTCAAGAGAAAATTTGGTCTGTGAAATAGGAATACAAGTTACTGGGGTAGGGAGGGAGCCAGAGAATAAATTCCTATCTGATGGTATACTTCATTCCACTTGCCAAAGCTTCTGTTGCCTACTTCCTTCGGTTAAACTCTGCAAGAAGCCAGAAAGCAAGGGGACTATTGACTGCCTAAACAGAAAACAATTCGTAAAGGTTACCCCCCTGGGCCCAGAAAAATACCAGGGATTGGAAAAATAACTCCACCAGAACCAACAGTAGACACTCAGAACAGCTGAAATAAAACTCACCTAGTATACAGGAGAGATGGCTAGGGATGCAAGAGCTTGCTGTGCAAGCATCTTTAATCCCAACCGTCTTGTTGGAAGATGGGAGTCAAAGAGAGGAAAATCAGAAGCTTGATGGCTGGGCAAATACTATACTTCATAAGAACAACAGAGATCCTGCCTCAAAACAAATAAGCAAGGCAAGAAGACCTGGTGCCCCCAAATCGTTATCTATATTACTTCTATATGCTCACTGTGGCATGTGTGCCTGAGTTCAGCATATACAAAATTTTAAATTTTAAAAATCACTAAAGCGTTCTTTTATAAAGTCTACCTCTCACTTCACATATATTTTTCAGATTTTTGTCAGCTAATTAACAGTTTTTGTAAAAATAAGGTATACCAAGGATAATTACAAACACTTAAAGCTGAGCCTGGTAATGCATATGCATATTTCAGAATTTGGTCAACAGAAACAGAAAGAAGGATTAAGAGTTCAAGGAAGGTCTCAGTCACACTGTACATAAGGCTATCTTGGGATATATGAGACCCTGTCTCAAAATATGAAAGGAAGAGACAAATAATAGAAGGGAGGCAGGAAGGACTGTTGCAGGAAATAATAAAAATGAACCCACCAATTCTCTGTGCTCCTGCTTCTCTCAACCCACCAACTCTCTGGCCCCACTGGGGTTCCTGCCTGGAGCTCTCCACTCCCTGGTCTCTCAGCCCGCCAACTCTCCGGTGTTCCCCCTCCTCCCCCAAGTTCCTCTCCCTTCCATGCAATGCCCCATGCACCCCAAAGTCAGCCATCTCAACTCCCAATTATCTGGTAGAATTAAAACCCTTAAGCTTATAGTTAACCAATCAGATTCATGTATCAATAAAATCACAACAAACAGCCTGGGACAGCAGCCTTCCTGTCTCCTTCTGAGACCAGGGACCCCAGTCTGTGCCACAGAACTCCATAACCAAATAGAGCAGGGAGAAGGCTAGCATCCAGGGAGTGCGGACAAGCCAGTGAGTGGACATAAGACAGGCTCCACTGCCCAGCTAGACCCGCCCGGAATTTGCAGGACACTGGGACAAAGGAACAGCCTGGGACAGGAGCCTTCCTGTTTACACCTGTGGTCTGTGCCACTAGGCTCCATTCCCAAATAGCTCAGGGAGGGAGCTACCCTCCCAGGATTGTGGACAAACCTGTGATCAGAGAGTAAGGTCAGTACCTCCACTCAAAGGGATCTGCCCAGAACCTTCAGGACACAGGGACTGAGGAGCAGCCTTCTGGTTCCTTCTGAGGCTCAGAAGCTAATCCCATGGCACAGGGCTCCATACTCAGTGCAAGGAGAGAGCTGGTATCCCATGAGTGCCAGCACACCATTGAGCACAGGAAGACCACCACTTCTGTTCAAATTCCTCAATCAAGAGGGACCCTCTCAGAGCCATCAGGACACAAGAACCAAGAAACAGATGGGGACAGGATCCTTCTGGTTTCTTTCTTTACCCCAGAGCTGACCTAGTACCACAGCTCTCCAAACCCAAATTCTTCTTAGAGAGAGCTGGTCTCAGGAGTAAGGACCAAAAGGCTTCCAGGAGGGAAAAGCAACAGTCAGAGAGAGCAAGACCAGCTAACACCAGAGATAACCAGATGGCAAAAGGCAAGGTCAAGAATATAAGGTATAGGAACCAAGGAAACTTGACATCATCAAAACCTAGTTCTCCCACCATGGCAAGCCTGGATACCCCAATACACCAGAAAAGGAAGACTCAGATTTAAAATCACTTCTCATGATGATGATAGAAGACTTTAAGAAGGAAATAAATAACTCTGTTAAAAAAATACAAGTGAACACAGGTAAACAGCTAGAAGCCCTTAAAGAGGAAATACAGAAAAACACAATCAAACAGGCAAAGGAACTAAACAAAATCAACCAGGATCTAAAAATGGAAGTAGAAACAATAGAGAAATCACAAAGGGAGACAACCCTAGAGATAGAAACCATAGGAAAGAGATCAGGAGTCATAGATGCAAGAATCACCAACAAGCCGGGCAGTGGTGGCGCACGCCTTTAATCCCAGCACTTGGGAGGCAGAGGCAGGCAGATTTCTGACTTCGAGGCCAGCCTGGTCTACCGAGTGAGTTCCAGGACAGCCAGGGCTACACAGAGAAACCCTGTCTCGAAAAAAGAAAAAAAAAAAAAAGAATCACCAACAGATTACAAAAGATAGAGGAGAGAATCTACAGTGCAGAAGATATCATACAAAACATTGACACAACAGTCAAAAAAAAAAAAAAAAACAAAATGCAAAAAGCTACTAACCCAAAACATCCAGGAAATCCAGGACACAATGAGAAGACCAAACCTAAGGATAATAGATATAGATGAGAGTGAAGATTCCCAAATTAAAGGGCCAGTAAATATCTTCAACAAAATCATAGAAGAAAATTTCCCCAACCTAAAGAAAGAGATGAATATAAACATTCAAGAAGCCTACAGAGCTCCAAATAAATTGGACCAGAAAAGAAATTCCTCATGTCACATAATAGTCAAAACACCAAATGCACAAATCAAAGAGAGAAGATTGAAAGCATTAAGGGAAAAGGGTCAAGTAACATATAAAGAAAGACCTATCAGAATTACACCAGGCTTCTCACTAGAGACTGTGAAAGCTAGAAGATCCTAGACAGATCTCATACAGATCCTAAGAGAACACAAGTGCCAACCCAGGCTGCTATACACAGCAAAACTCTCATTTACCATAGATGGGGAAACCAAGATATTCCAAGACAAAACCTAACTTACACAATATCTTTCCACAAACCCAGCTCTACAAAGGATAATAGGTAAAAAATGCCAACACAAGGAGGGAAACTACACCCTAGAAAAAGCAAGAAAGTAATCTTTCAACAAACTCAAAAGAAGATAGCCACACAAACATAAAAATAACATCAAAAATAACAGGAAGCAATAATCACTATTACTTAATATCTCTTAACATCAACAAACACAACTCCCCAATAAAAAGACAAAGACTAGCAGACTGTATAAATAAACAGGACCCAGTATTTTGCTGCATACAGGAAACTCACCTCAGGGTTAAAGACAAACGCTACTTCATAGTTAAGGGCTGGAAAACAATTTTCCAGGCAAATGGCCCCAAGAAACAGGCAAGAGTAGCCATTCTAATATCGGATAAAATCAACTTTCAACCAAAAGTCATCAAAAAAGATATGGAAGGACGCTTCGTCCTCATCAAAGGAACAATCTACCAAAAAGAACTCTCAATTCTGAACATCTATGCTCCAAATGCAAGGGTACTCACATTCATAAAAGAAACTTTACTATATCTCAAAACACACATTGCTCCTCACACAATAATAGTGGGAGACTTCAACACCCCACTCTCATCAATGGACAGATCTTAGAAACACAAACTAAACAGAGACATAGTGAAACTAACAGAAGTTATGAACCAAATGAATTTAACACATATCTATAGAACATTTTATCCTAAATCAAAAGAATATACCTTCTTCTCAGCACCTCATGAAACCTTCTCCAAAATTGATCATACAATTGGTCACAAAACAAATCTCAACAGATATAAGAAGATTGAAATAATCCCATGTCTCCTATAATGGCAACAAAAACAACAGAAAGCCCACATACACATGGAAGCTGAACAACGCTCTACTCAATTATAACTTGGTCAAAGATGAAATAAAGAAAGAAATTAAAGACTTCCTAGAATTTATTGAAAATGAAAGTACAACATACCCAAATTAATGAGACACAATGAAAGCAGTGTTAAGAGAAAAACTCATAGCTCTGAGTGTCTCCAAAAAGAAACTGGAAAGAGCATACACTAGTAGCTTAACAGCACACCTGAAAGCTCTAGAACAAAAAGAAGCTAATACAAGAGGAGTAGAAGACAAGAAATAATCAAACTCAGGGCTGAAATCAACCAAGTAAAAACAAAAAGAACTATACAAAGAATCAACAAAACCAAGAGCTGGTTCGTTGAAAAAATCAACAAGATAAATAAACCCTTAGCAAGACTAACCAGAGAGCACAGAGACAGTATCCAAATTAACAAAATCAGAAATGAAAACAGAGATATAACAACAGATTATGAAGAAATTGAAAAAACTTATCAGATCATACTACAAAAGCTTACACTCAACAAAATTGGAAATTCTGGATGAAATGGACAATTTTCTAGACATATACCAAATACCAAAGTTAAGTCAGGATCATATAAAGCGTTTAAGCAGTCCCATAATCCCTAATGAAATAGAAGCAGTCATTAAGAGTCTCCCAACTAAAAAAAGCCCGGGACCAGATGGGTTTAGTGCAGAACTCCATCGGACCTTCAAAGATGACTTAATAACTATACTCTTCAAACTATTCCACTGAATAGAAACAGAAGGAACACTACCTAATTCATTCTATGAGGCCACAGTTACACTGATACCAAAACCTCACAAAGACCCAACAAAGAAAGAAAACTACAGACCAATTGCCCTATAAATATTGATGCAAAGATACTCAATAAAATTCTTCCAAACCGAATCCAAGACATACCTAAACATAATAAAAGCAATATACAGCAAACCAGTAGCCAACATCAAACTAAATGGAGAGAAACCTGAAGCAATCCCACAAATATCAGGGACTAGATAAGGCTGTCCACTCTCTTCCTATCTATTCAATATAGTACTTGAAGTTCTAGCTAGAGCAATTAGACAACAAAAGGAGGTCAAAGAGATACAAATTGGAAAGGAAGAAATCAAAATATCACTATTTGCAGATGATATGACCATACTTAAGTGACCCCCCAAAAAAAAACTCCACCAGAGAACTGCTACAGCTGATAAACAACTTCAACAAAGTGGCCAGATATAAAATTAACTCAAACAAGTCAGTAACCTTCCTATACTTGAAGGATAAACAAGCTGAGAAAGAAAATAGGGAAATGACATCCTTCACAATTGTCACAAACAATATAAAGTATCTTGGTGTGACTCAAACCAAACAAGTGAAGGATATGTATGACAAGAACTTCAAGTCTCTGAAGAAAGAAATCGAAGAAGACCTCAGAAGATGGAAAGACCTCCCATGCTCATGGATTGGTAGGATTAATATAGTAAAAATGGCCATCTTGCTGAAAGCAATTTACAGATTCAATGCAATCCCCATCAAATTTCCATCTCAGTTCTTCATAGACTTAGAAAGAACAATTCTCAAATTCATTTGGAATAACGAAAAACCCAGGATAGCAAAAACAATAAAAGAACTTCTGGGGGAATCAGCCTCCCTGACCACAAGCTGTACGACAGAGCAGTAGTGAGAAAAACTGCATGGTACTGGTACAGTGACAGGCAGGTAGATCAATGGAATAGAATTGAAGACCCAGAAATGAACCCACACTCGGCCACTTGATCTTTGACAAAGGAGCTAAAACCATCCACTGGAAAGAAGACTACATTCTCAACAAATGATGCTGGTGCAACTGGCAGTCTACATGTAGAAGAATGTAAATTGATCCACTCATATCTCCCTGTACAAAGCTCAAGTCCAAGTGGATCAAGGACCTCCACATAAAACCAGATACACTGAATCTAATAGAAGAGAAAGTAGGGAAAAGTCTTGAACACATGGGCACAGGGGGAAAGTTCCTGAACAGAACATCAATGGCACATAGTCTAAGATTAAGAATCAACAAATGGGACCTCATGAAATTGCAAAGCTTCTGCAAAGCAAAGGACACTGTCAATAGGACAAAATGGCAACCAACAGATTGGGAAAAGATCTTTACCAATCCCACATATGATAGAGGGCTAATATCCAATGTATACAAAGAACTCAAGAAGTTAGACTCCAGAGAACCAAATAACACTGTCAAAAAATAGGGAACAGAACTAAACAGAGAATTCTCAACTGAGGAAATTTGAATGGCTAAGAAGCACCTAAATAAATGTTCCAAATCCTTAGTCATCAGGGAAATGCAAATCAAAACTACTCTGAGATTCCACCTCAAACCAGTCAAAATGGCGAAGATAAAAACCTCAGGTGACAGCAGATGCTGGCAAGGATGAGGAGAAAGAGGAACACTCCTCCATTGCTGGTGGGAATGCAAGCTGATACAACCACTCTGGAAACCAGTTTGGTGGACCCTCAGAAAATTGGACATAATACTTCCTGAGGACCCAGCTATACCACTCTTGGGCATATACCAAGAAGATGCTCCAACATGTAATAAGGACGTATGCTCCACTATGTTCATAGCAGCCATATTTATAATAGCCAGAAGCTGGAAACAACCCAGATGTCCTTCCACAGAGGAATGGATACAGAAAATGTCATACATTTACACAATGGAATACTACTCAGCTATTAAAAACAATGACTTCATGAAATTCGCAGGCTAATGGATGGAACTTGAAAATATCATCCTGAGTGAGGTAACACAGTCACAAAAGATCAAACACGGTATGTACTCACTGATAAGTGGATGTTAGCCCAAAAGTTTGGAACACCCATGATTCAATTCACAGCAAATGTTGGACAGAGCATTGGGTCCCAGATGGAGCAGTTGGAGAAGGGACTGAAGGAACTGAGAGAGTTTTCAACTCCTGGGGGGAGAGCAACAGTGTCAATTGGTCAGGCCCCTCAGTTCTCCCAGAGACTGGACAACCAACCAAAGAATGGATATGGAGGGGCCCATGGTACTGGCCACATAAGTGGCTAAGGAGGGCCTTGTTGACCATCAGTGGAAGGAGAGGTCCTTGGGTCTGAGAGTGTTAGATGCCCTAGTATAGGGGAATGCCAGGGAGGGAAGACAGGAGTGGGTGGGTGGGTGGGGTAATACCCTCAGAGAGGCAAGGCAGGGGGATGGGATAGGGGGGTCTCCAAAGAGGAAACCTGGAAAGGGGAATACATTTGAAATGTAAATAATGTATTAAATAAAAAAATAAAATAAAATCACAATTTACAAGATGCCAACACAATAATCTCAGAGCCAATTGATAATGATAAAAGCATAATTCCAATTATTTTAGCCTTATGATATCATAACTGTGGCTGGTTCAAGGTATGCTGGTTCACATCAGCCTCTATTCTCCTTCCTCTCTCTCTCCTATGCTCCTGTCTCTGCCCTTCTTCCTGCTGCCTCCCTTTTCCCTGTCCAATTACAGGCCTGCTCTGCACTAATGTAATTGGACAGAGAAAATCCTGCAACAAAGGACAAAAAGTCAGCCTGGGGGGAGGAGAGAATGAGAGGGGGGAGAGGGGGGGAGGGAGGGGGAGGGAGGGAAAGAGAGAGGGGGGGAGGGAGGGAGGAGATTGATTTATGGTACACTTCTCTGTATCCATAGATAACTTGCCTTAAAAAGTCTGTTTTCCCCATGTAGTGGTGGAGCACCCCTACAATCCCAGCACTCGGGAGGCAGAGGCAGGCAGATTTCTGAGTTTGAGGCCAGCCTGGTCTACAGAGTGAGTTCCAGGAAAAAAATGTCTACTCTCCATAAAATAGCACAGATGTGAATCCTTCCCAAAATATCTGAACTAGTGTTTTTAAAACATATATAAAAATGTATAAAATAAATCAATAATATTCTATTTAAAACCGGCAGAATTTTCCAAAAGATCCCTAAGTTTTAGTGACTTAGTAGAACTATAAGAAATATCAAAATTCTTTGACTTTTCCACCGGACTTCAGTGTGCCCCACATTAACTGTTTACCATTATTCAAGAGCATGAATGAACCCTTGGTTATGTGAAGAACTCTGTCTGTTATTTTTCTCTTTGCAACCATCGATGGCACTACATACCCAGCAAGACACCTGAGAAGAATAATATTTCTGGAATTTTCCTGATTCCCTCTAATTTTCCCTCTTTCAAACTCATCTGTCTCATCGCTGCTATCGTGCCTTGTACAGGTTCCTGTCTTCATGTCTTCTGATCATGGCCCCTTTCCTTCTCCCTCACTATGTCCCCTTTACCTTGTTTTCTAACCGATCTGTTTGTAACACATTATTAACTCTTCAGTTAGACCACATGGTTCTTTAAGTGAAGAGAGCAGTTCCTACTTTTAATATTCTATAACATTTCATTAGTGCTAAACTCAAATCTATCCCATTCCATTAAGGAACAAGGCTATTTCCTTTACTCTTCTGTAGTAATGTATACTTAGGGTATGTTTTAACTGCCTAAAATGTGATTGAGGGGGTTATGGAGGTGTCTCGATCTGTAAAATGCTCATTAGCCAATCATTGCAGTATTCATGTGTAATTGAAACACTACAGAGATAGAGACAGGAAGACCCATGGAGCTCCTGAGTTTCAGGTTTAGTGAGAGACCCTGTTTCAAAAATAAATAAATAACTGTTTCAAAAAATAGATAAATAAAGGGAGAGATCAGTTGAAGAAGATATCCAAGATGGACCTTTGGCCTGCAATAGCATGTACGTGTATGCTGTGTATGTATGTATGTGCATGTATGTGTACCTGTACAGAAGTATACATTCATATTAATATGTATATACAACACACACACATACACAAATCATCTAAAAAACAGGTAACCAAACCATTTTAGATGCATTAAATTAGTATTTTAAATAGAGATTTGAAAAAGCATTGTGAAGCACTTTATGTAGCTTACATGAACACGTTCATAATGAAATGCTGTATGGTTTGGTTTGGTTTGTTGTTGTTTGTATGTTTTTTATCAAAATGTGTTTTAAGGCTTCCCAGGACAAATGATGTTAGGATTTTGAGTTCTTTCTTTTTTTTTACCCCCCCCCCCTTTTCTTTTTTTTTTTTTTTTTTTTTTGGTTTTGGGGTTTTTTTTTAGTTGAGTTTTGTTTTTTTTGATACAGGATTTCTCTGGGTAGACCTGGGTGTCTTGGAACTGGCATTGTAGACGAGGCTGGCCTTGAACTCAGAGTTCACCTGCCTCTGCCTCCAGAGTATTGGGACTAAAGGCCTACACTACCACCTGGTTGGATCTTGATTTTAGTCTTAATAGATGACCAGCTTTGTGTCCCCTCTCTGTCCCTCACACTGTTCCCTAGATCACTAGAGGCATATAGACTTTTGATATTGAAGTAATTAATGCAGCTTGGCTATAATAGAAATGTTATTATAGGTATAATGTGTTTAAAGCAAAAAAGTATCATGTCTTTTAAATTATTTTTAAATATCTATGGTGTTTATTATGAGAAAGTCATGATCATGCCTGGATGCTCTCATCAAGGGTAAAGTTCAAATGGATACTTTTCTGCTACCGCTATCACTCCAGCTGAGACTCTCTTTCTCCATGGACAAGGGACAAAGGAAGGTGTGTAACTAAAGCAGTAGCTGGAAGGAGCAATTCCACCACATGCCTCCCTCTACTCAAGACTTCTAATAGAAATTCCTCAGGCGTTCCTTTATATTGCTTTTTTTTGAAAGAGAGAGAAAGAGAAAGAGAGAGAGAGAGAGAGAGAGAATTCTGTTTGTTTGCATGCAAATGTAAGGTTAATTTCAATACTTGAAAATAAAAGGTAGAGAAGATCCACACCCAATGCAAGCTTAAAATGGTTGGGATCCTCCCCCCTCACTCCACTCTCCCTTCCCTCTATCATATTTTAAAAAAAGAAACAAAAACAAACAAAAATACTCTTAGAGTCTGTAGTAAGGAAATTCATTCTACTTAATTTAATGTTTTTAAAAAACCAAGTTGAAGTATTAATTTATTTATTTATTTAACACAACATCCATGACCTTGCTTAAGGGTTTTGCATGACATATTCAAGCAATATTTTAAGGCACTGAAATATCTCAAAAATTTTATTATAATTATGATGCAGGTCCAGTGATGGTTATCATTTTCTCCATCTTCAAATTAAACATGTAACTTCTACCTTTACTTTCCTGGATTTTTAAAATAATTTTCACACTCAATTTGAAGGGTCTTTGTATATGTAGATGCATATATGTGTGTGGATGCCTATGGAATCCAGCGAAAAACTTTAGATACCCCTGTTCACAATCTACTCACCTTTGTTTTAGCAGGAGATAGGGTGGGAGACAGTCTTTCCCTACTCTGGAGCTCATCAAGTAATCTGGGAGGGCTGACAACTGAGTCCCAGGAAACTGTCAAAATTAATGTTTGTTTAGCCTTATGAACACTGGGATTATAAGTGCATATCATGCACATCATTTTCTTACATGTGTTCTAGGGACGGAACAAAGGTCACCATCTTTGCAAGGTAAGGAACTTACCCACTGAGTCATCTCTCTAGCCAAAGAATTATTTTTTGTTTTTATTGAAAGTAATTTATAAAGACAGAGTTATAATTAACAAAAACATAATATAAACACAAGTAATTATGATCTTAATTAATTCGTTAATGAATAATGAAGTCAGAGATAGTTTGCAACCAGTTCAAAGAATTTTTAAGGTGAATATAAGGAGAATCAGAAATGATGAACTAATAACTCTTTCTTGGAATAATTTATTCCCATTTCAATAATCAAGAATCATTTATATCACTAATTTTTCTATACTTTACACAATGACAAAACTCTTAAAGATAACAAATGGTAAAGATAACCCAAAGAGTAAAGGGCACGCTTTAATCTTTTGTTTTGTTTTGTTTTGTCCTGTTTGTTTTTGCCATTCCAAAGTATTTCATCATTTCTTCACATTTTCAATATATTCATTTAATTTTCCCATTTAAATTTATGATAATATATAGTGGTTTCTTATGTATTTGCTGCCCTTCTTGAGACCTATACACTTACAAAACTTAGATGTATGAAATCTTACATCATTGGAGGGGTGCTGTAAGCATAATACTATTCCAGATGTTTGCATGTGTCATTTTATTTAAACTCCAGCTCAAAATGATTAAGTGTTCAAGGTCACATAAAAAATAAGATGGGAAATTGAGCACTATACATTTTCTGACTACAGAGCTTATATTTTTCCTGTTTTATGAACCCAGACATAGTGTTTGAGGTACTTTCTAAGGAGTAAATCATGCTCTTCAGAAGCTCAGCATGGACATTGAGGCACCTCAAGAGGACATTAATAACCTCTTTTCCAGATTCTTCATCTCTCCTCCTTGAGATAGACTCATGCAACTTCCTTCTTAACACACTCATTGGGATGTCCAATGAGTCCCCTATTCTCTTCAAATCCATATCAAATTCCTCATGAAATTTCAACTTCCAAAGCACATATCACCCTTCTGTGCTGCTCTCTTTTCTTTTACTGCCAGCCCATCTATTCAATTGCCATTTCACTCCAGCAACCATCAAACTACATCTGGACCAAAATCTCACTGTTTCTGACACTGTTAGTCTGTCTCTTTACATTGCCAAAACAGCCAGTCAAAAGAGAAAGGACTAGTGAAGTAATTCTACCACTGTGTTTATAGAAGTTCAGATAATAGCTTTCCCCATTGATTAATATGATTGTTTTGGAAAACAGATCAAATCAACTAGTTATCTCAAGTAATAGCTCCCTATACTTAGAAAATATCTTACCTTAAGTGCCTTGTTATTCCCACTGTCAAACTTCATGCCAAGCATGTAATGGGTATTCAATAAATGGCATTGATTAAATTAAATGTCATATTAGATGTAACGCCAATCAATGGCTTTCACTACCTCATGGTACAGCCAATCGCTCTAAAGTACAAATCAAACATGATAGCCAATGGAAAAGAAAATCTAAAAGGTAATTTAGCTTTTATAGTCAGTCACAGATGTTAAAACCTAAATGGTAAGCAATTTTAGATCATTAAAAATAATAACTCACTCTACCCAAGAATTGAAAGACCCAATTTCTAAACCCCTACATAGCCTATTTAACTACAGTGTTTTTCTTAAATGGTGGATTATCTTCAAGTTGAATGAGGTTAATACACTTAAGATGAGACTTTTAAAAAAAGACTCTGACCAACAGATTACATTTCTAGTTTTACAAAATAGTTTATTGTATTTTGAAAATTCAAGTGACTGTTTCAATTCTTTGACTAGTCTCACATATTTTTTAAGAGTCACTTTTTAAGGTATTATGCTCTAATTTTAAATATCAAAAAACTGATATGTTCTAAAAGTTTATACTTGCAAATGTTATAAGGTGATGAATAATAAATCAAAGGTTGAGTGGAAATATTCTAGAGAATGATATCAAGATTCAAAGGTTGAAGGGAGTAATCTATAATCCAGAAACAAGTTCTTGATTTAGGACAAAGAAAAATCCATAAAAGCCAAGAATTATTGATACATTGATCTTATGTTCCAAACCAAAAATCAAAGCACACAACAGATCTAAGTGTCCTTCTTGAGATATAATGAGACAACAATTTGGTTTGGGGTTGTTCTGGAACATCAAGATAAACACAAATAATAAATTTTGATACTCTATTTACATTTCAAATGTTTTCAGCTTTCCAGGGCTCCCCTTTGGAAACCCCGATCCCCTTCCTCTCCCCTGCCTCTATGAAGGTATTCCCCCACCCACCCACCCACTCCCTTGTTCCCTCCTTTGCATTCCTCTATACTGATGTATCTAACACCCTCAGGCTCAAGGGCCTCTCCTCCCCCTGATGGCCAACAAGGCCCTCCTCTGCCACATATGTGGTCAGCACCATAGGTACCTCCATGTGTATTCTTTGGTTGGTGGTCCAGTCTCTCGGAGTATCGAGGGGTCAGGCCAGTTGACACTGTTGAGGGACATCTGGGCTGTTTCCAGCTTCTGGCTGTTATAAATATGGCTGCTATAAACATAGAAGAGCATGTGTCTTTATTACATGTTGGAGCATCTTCTGGGTATATGCCCAGGAGTGGTATAGCTGGGTCCTCAGGAAGTATTATGTCAATTTTTCTGAGGGTCCACCAAACTGATTTCCAGAGTGGTTATACCAGCTTGCAATCCCACCAGCAATGGAGAAGTGCTCCTCTTTTTCCACATCCTCTCCAGCATCTGCTGTCACCTGAGGTTTTGATCTTAGCCATTCTAACTGGCGTGAGGTGGAATCTCAGGGTTGTTTTGATTTGCATTTATTTCCCTGATGACTAAGGATGTTGAACATTTCTTTAGATGAGAGTTTCCTCAGTTGAGAATTCTCTGTTTACTCTGTTCCCCATTTTTTGATAGGGTTATTTGGTTCTCTGGAGTTTAACTTCTTGAGTTCTTTGTATATATTGGCTATTAGCCCTCTATCAGATATAGGATTGGTAAAGATCTTTTCCCAATCTGTTGGTTGCTGTTTTGTCCTATTGACAGTGTCCTTTGCCTTACAGAAGCTTTGCAATTTCATGAGGTTCCATTTGTCAATTCTTGATCTTAGAGCACAAGCCATTGGTGTTCTGGTCAGGAACTTTTCCCATGTGCCCATGTGTTCGAGACTAAAATTTAATCAGCAAAATACTTATGTACTCTGTGTTAGGAGAGGTTTCCCCTAATACAAGGGGGATTCCCCTAATACAAGGCAGCCCCATACTCCAAATGGGATCTTCTACAATTCAAGAAACCTAGAAAGGTCATTCATCCTTCCCCTCCCATTACTTATACTGAAAAGATAAACCTAGTCAATCAATCACTGAGAGTGTGTCATTGTTTCTAGTAATGAAGACAATTAAACGTTGAAGACAAGAGAAAATTGATCTAAAAGTAGTATATGACTTTGATAGCAAAATTAAATTTGCATAAAAGATTTCATTACTATGTAAAACACTGTTCACTATCCTATATTATATCAATCTGATTTATAACAATAACAGATACTTATAAGAATTATACCTACATTTATTTGGACATTATTATGTACAAGTTGCAATGTTATATATATTGTTCAAATTATTTCTCAAAGTAGCCCTTCACATGTGATGAAATTAGTGCTCAAAAATTAAGTAATTTTTTCCAATTCTATGAAACTTTTAAGTGATTACTTATAAACATAAGTATTTTCGAACTGTTAACAGTACTGTACTGTATATGATATGATAAACATTCTAGCACAAAAGTCTCTAAAAAATCAAATCATACCAATTGGTCCTTTTTGTTTCTTATAAATGATAAAAATCTTAGGAAGACAGTAAATAAAATGGTCAGTATCCCGGATTGAATGTCTAGTCTCTCCCATGGGCTCATGTATTTGAACACTCGGTCTCTGGTTCATAGTATTGTTTTTAAAAGTTGTGGAAACTTCAAGAGTTGGAACCTTACACAAGATTCAATTCACAGTAACTGTTGGACTGAGTGTGGAGTCCCAGATGGAGGAGTTGGAGAAGGGACTGAAGGAACTGAGGGAGTTTGCAGCCCCATAAAAGGAGCAACAGTGTCAACTGGCCTGACCCCCCGGTGCTCCCAGAGAAAGTACCACTAACCAAAGAATACACATGAAGGGACCCATGGTGCGGGTCTCATATGTGGCAGAGTTGGGCCTTGTTGGCCATCAGGGGGAGGAGAGACCCTTGGGCCTGAGGCTGATAGATGCCTCAGTATAGAGGAATGCTAGGGAGGGAAGACAGGAGTGGGTGGGTGGATATGGGAATACCCTCATAGAGACAGGGGAGGGAGATGGGATAGGGGGGTTGCAAAGGGGAGATCTGGAAAGGGGAAACCTTTGAAATGTAAAATAAAGTATCAAAAAATAAAAATATAAGAATGGTAAGGGAATAGTCCTAAAAGACTCATCATAAAATGCAACAAAAATCTGAAGAACAAAAAGAAAAAAGAGAAGCGAGTAAAAGGAGAGAAGAGAAAGAAGGATGTATACACCTTTAGCTTTAGTACTTGGGAATCTGAGGAAGAAAGATGCTATAATTTTGAAGAAAACATGGGCTACAAAACAAGTACCGGGATAGCCAACACTAATTATCAAGATAGTATCTCAAAAGAAGGGGAAAAAGGAAATATATGAGGAAGAAAAAGAGGGACAGAGGGAGGGGGACTCCTTTCAGAAAAGGAAAACAAAACGTGGGAAATGAGACGATAGGAGAAGGAACACTTGTATCAAAATGTCTTCATGAAGCCCATCACCTTATACAATGAATATATTTCTATCAAAATGAATTTAGCTAGTGAATCTGTCTTTTAGCTAAATGGCATCAAAATGTGGAATACAACAGACAATTTTTATAACAATGATATAGCAAATAACTTGTTATTTACAAAGAAATTAACGTTTGTAGATAAGTATTCTGCTTAACTTACCTTCTTAGATTTTGGTGTACCAACATTTTTGTGGGTACAGACTTCTCTTATCTTGGACACAGACTTAAAAATGGAATGGCTAAGCCTTATGAACTGGTCATCAGAAATGGTCTATAATTGTGTCCTTATTAAATCTCACCAGCCATGTATGGACACTCCAATTGCTAAATCACTCTCAGAAACATTTCCACAGTCTATTATTTTAGTGATTCTAACTGGCTACATCTTCAGAGCTTCTTATACACAGAATGTTGCTACTGCAACTGTTTTACCCAGTTTCTCATTTTATAAATGAAAACTTATGTTGTGGCTATTCTGGTTGTGTCCCACCATTGTCTTTGCATTTGATAAAGGAGGTCATAATATAATGACTTCTTAATAGTACTTCCCACGTTCTAGGGCTAATGGTGTATAAGTTTTTGTTTCACAATGTCTCACTTTAAAAGAATATTTTCAAGCTAGAAAAAATTCCATGAATTATTAAAAGATAATTTCTAACTCATATACAAGTATATTTTACACAATGGCTATGACTACGAAAATCACTTTGAAATGACTTGGATGACAAAGATTCATTTTGAAACCTCTTGGAATGGACAGCCAGTTGGTCAAAAAGATCCTGAACCTGAGTTGGATTAAGTAGTTGGTTGAGATTTAGGTCCTTTTCCCTAAGGTTAAAATAAACTGGTCTCATCCTCCTTTTCTTGGTGGGAACCGGGCGTGCAGTCCCGTAATGTACAGAGGGAGAAGAAAGGGCTCCGACCCTCTCATAGTCATATCTTCAGTGCTTGCAGCCTCCTGTCAGCAGGTTCTATCCTCAGACTCCAGAACACCTCAGGAATGTAGATCTGGCAGTCCCTTCCAGATTACTCAACAATTTATTATTATTATTATTATTATTATTATTATTATTATTAATTATTATTATTTAAAAAAATAAAAATACAAAAAATAAACTGGTCTCTGTGGGAAAAAGAGTGTGTCAGGCAGACTTGCTGGTCATAGCGGTGGATTGTTTCAAGGCCCTGGTTTCTACATCACCCTTTTCTCCTTTCCTTCAAGAGGTCCATTCGTTTTGCTTGACTTGAGCTGTGGTTGTCAGAAACTTTGTCTATCCTAACTTTTACCTGTTTCCCATATGGCAATAAGTGTTGTTTATTCATTACACCTGAACACATTAAGACAAAACTGAAGTGGAAATTTCTTGTCTCTTAGGAAACTCAGTCATATTACATGATTTTTTTTTCTGGAAGCTGTCTTGAGAGAGGATGTTTTGCTGAGCAGATAGGTGAGAGGACATGTGATGTTTTGCTGGAGCAGATGCTTGAGAAAGCACATGATGTTTAGAAAGAGTATTAATGGAACCCCATAAACAGTGAGAAGTCTCTCTTGCATTGCTACATGCAATGCTTCAGTGGTCTCACTTCTTCACTGGGCTTCGCCAGGCTTCAATTCATAAAGAGAAATACCAAAAGAACTGATTCTGGCCACTTCCACTGATCCATGCCGATTTGGCAAAGCTTTAAGGTTTCTGCTGGATTGTGCCAACGCTGCTGATTCATCTTTGGTATTCTCTATTGAACTGGACTGCTGGTATCCTGACAACATTGAGTGGAATCTCCCCAAGGAACTGCTTCTAAACAAATTCATAGCCCCTTTTTCCTCTTAACCTTCCTTTCCCCCTCTTTCTGGTAAGGGGATAGAGGGGAGGTTGAAGCGTTTAAGAACCCTAAAGGAATTAGGTTTGGAGAAAATCTAAGCCTATACAATATGTTCAGAGGATCATCAAAGGAATTGATTTATAATAGAGACTATCTATAAGAAATGAAATATTAAAATGTATTTATATGACTCTAACTGGAGTAACTTTGCTACATATAAAAGACAATTGTTTTACTGACAATATCTGACAAATTCTCTAGATAATTCTCTACTCAATTTTTTAATGCAATCACAAAACTTCAGTAAAATTTATTTGATAAGTGTGAATATTGGTAAGGTTTATATTAGTAATAACCACTACACAAATGAGGGTCTCTTAGAAATTAACTTTAAACATCTTATAGAAGTATACCTATAAATCTTTATTTGCAAATTACAGTTGTATATATTAGATATGTGTTTATATATATTAAAGTGGGATTTTTTGAAATCTAGAAAAATTTAGTAAGAAAAGTAACATTACCTGGCAATGTAGTTGATTCCTCATTTGAAATGGTTTCTAGAAAATAGTTAAATTGATTCATGAAAACAGGCTTAGAAAATAATGGTATATGGTTTTGTCTTCAGAACACAGTAAAAGAATACAGAAATCATGAAACTAACAGTCAGTAGTGCCATTAAGAAGTCGACTTGGAGAAATAACAGAGAATTTAGCAGGGTGGCTTCTCACAGTTAAACTAATAGTCATGTTGCAAATATCCAAAATCAAAGGCAAGATCCAACCAAGAGAGGTAGTCTCCATCCTGAATGAAATAACACTTTTATTTGAAAATACTAACATGCCATTTTTTATTATATAATGTATTAGCTAAGAACTAAAGACTTGGGTCTGGAGAGATGGCTCAGTGGTTAAAAGCACTATCTGTTCTTCCAGAGGTCCTAGGTTCACTTCCCAGCAACTACACAATAGCTCACATATGTCTATAACTCCAGATCCAGGGCTTCTGACACCCTCACATATACATGCAAGCAAAACACCAGTGAACATGAAATAAAAATAAACTTACAAGAAAAGAATTAAAGACTACCAAACTTCAGCTACACAGAATAAACATTTTTGCAAAGCCATAACCTTCATGAAGGATCAAAAAGTTTCCTGTTTGACATATATCATTTTTATGGCACCTTGAACCCAGACGCAGTGTAGAAGGGTGTGATGATTTTGACTAACACACTGTTTCATGAGCAAAGAAAATAAATTAGTATTGTAAAGATGGTAAACTTTTACAGTTTGTGATTTTAGATCCACTTTATTAAATATCACTATAGTTATTCATTTAAATAAACTCTAGATGGGCTGTGAAGGGCATTCCTAGAACTGATTGAGTTGTGATCAAACTGATCTTTAGGCATCCATAAGTACCACTGAGGTGAGAGTGACAACCATGGCAATTAGTCTGGAAATTAATGTCTGGAGGTAATCAATGGGCAAGCAACCAGTATACTTTCACCTCTGCATCATCTCTATTTATTGCTGTAGTAGGGTATCACAAAACCAACTCATCTCTGAAAGGCATTTATAAATTAAACTAGAAGCCATAGAATGTGATTCCATGCTCAGATGTTAAGCTTATTTTTATTTATATTGCTGGCCAGTAATGAAAAATGATAATAATGTTATTTCACTAAACTCTGGAAGTATAAGCCAGGTTTGGAGTCAACAGTCTCTCTACAAGGGTTGATGGGGAACTGAGAGTCATCTTTTCTTCTAGTGATGTTCTTTGCCCAGACATTAATGTCCACAGGCTTAGGAAGAGATCTTTGACATTCTGCTCACTATCCAGTTGGGGTCTATAGCTACCTATTAAATATTCTGTGACAAGCCATCTTGAGCATGTTCTTTTCTTTCTACAATGCATATAATACTAGTGGACAAATTTTTAAATCTTAACAGAATGTATGTTTGCACTTGTTGTATACCATCAGGAAAGATCTATTAACTTCTCATGGATAGAATACTGGCTATACGAAAAAAAAAAATAGAAAAACCTAAGTTCAAACTAAGTAGAAAAACAAAAACAAAGAAACAAAAAAACCTTTGCAAAATGCGTTAGTCCACATTATAGCCCTGTTAATCAAAGTATGGTAGAGCCAATTTAATATTATTTTTATGATTGATGGCTCTGCAGTGTCTTGGTGTCAGTATGGATTGTTGCTAAAATGACAAGCCACAGTATTGAACTCTAAACATGAACTGACCAGACACTGGTTTATCTCACTATACTTTGCTCCCTTAGTTCTAACATGGTATGGGAAGGAATCCCCTGGTGTTATGGTCCAGCCAAGCAGTTTTGTATACATATATATCAAACACCATGGATTTTTAGTAGAAGAAAACTATCAAAAACTTCCAATAGCCATACTACATGGTATTTCATGAACATTTCCCCAACCCTGTTGCTGGTTCCAGGAGACCTCTACCAACCCCAGTCAATTAACAGGCACCTTGGTGTTTTATGTCCTTGGAAATTGCCTTGGTTCAAATCAGGAAAGAAATATGCACAAATGTAATTGGACTGTCAGTGTTGCTAAGGACTTTGTGGTCAAATTGGAAAGCTCGAAAATTGCAGTCTGAATGCTGATCTTTTAATAAAAAGATAATAATATCAATTACTGTCAAATTGTGCCCTCAATAGAAAGCCCCAGTCCCTGAAAGCAGCGCTGTGCAAGTGCATCTTTTCAGAGAACATCATAGAAGAGAGCATCTGGGCCTTTACCCAGAGCTTCTCCTTCAGAAGGTCAGGGAGAGTGCCAGAACTCTGTCTCACGACCCCTTCACTTTGTACAAACAAAGCAATCACAGCTCAGAAAAATGGTGACTGAATATGGGAGCAGTATACTAGGACAGGACTCTCCAAGAATAATATTTGTAAGAGTCAGTGGGCCTGTTCTTAAAAATTGAAGACTGTAGATGCCCATGGGGACTTAGGGAATGGTACATGGTGACAGTGGTGGGAGATGAGTGAGGGTTGTTCACCACATTCCCACTACTTTCATATCCAAAGGTCTCCATGTCCTCAGGCCTTCATTTACTAACATTTCCACAACAGCACAGCACTTGCAATGCAGGAGAATTTCAGAAAAGTCCTCCTTTGAAAGAATAAGTGAGCTACTGGTGTGTGATATAAAGGAGTGCGATGTGTGGGCAGTATAACAGGAAATGAGAGCAGCATTTGCTGAGCATCTACTCTGTGAAGACAGTTCACTGGGGTTTTTTTGTTTTAATCCTTTAACAAATAAAATTACCCCTATTTATAGATGAAGAAATTCTTGTTAGTCACTTAACTATTCTGTCCCTCACATAACTACATTTAAGTAACAATATTATAATTAGTGATAGTTATTACGCATGTGAAGCCCAGCCTTGTGCTATGTCCTTTACACACTTGATTTCATTTAGTCTTTGCAAAATAGCATAGGGTAATCACTTTTACTAAAACTGGACTGACATTCACAGCATTCTAAGTTCCTAGCATCAAAACAAATGGTAACTAGGAAAGAAAAATAGGCTGAATCTAGAACCTGAGTTTATTTCTACATGGCCAGCTTAAATCATGTCTCTACAATGGCTTCCATGAACATTGGATATCTGTACAGACTCAATTGTGCTGTATGGTGAATGCAAAATTTTGGCCATCAATGTAAAAATAATGTTCTCAGAATATATTAAGGGCAAATTCAGCATTCTAAGGAAAAGCATCTATCTTAAGAGGTAACCTAGCAATTAAGAACATACATACTTACTGCTCTTGCAGAGGACCCTAGTGCAGGTCTCAGAACTCACATAAAGCAGATAACAGCAACCTGAAACTCCAGCTACAGGTAAACCAATGTTCTCTTCTAGCCTTGGTAGACACCCATATTCATGTGTCCTATACAGACACATGTATTAAAAATAAAAGTAAAATTTTTCCTAAAATTGATAATCATGATGTATGCAATATTATCTTTCTTCTAGGAATTCATGATTTGTAAAACTTCCAGAAAAATCAAAGAGTAGATTGGGAGATTACAACACCTGTCAAGTGATTCGCAGTGTTGGGAACTGTTTGTGAAGCAAAGCACATGTATTTGAGCTTCATGTATATGAGCTACTCTGTCTTACAAGCAGGATAGAAAAATGATGTCATTATTGCCGATGTTGTGTAAGAAGAAAAGTAATTTTTGATAATATAATCAGTAAAGACTTTCTGAGGATAAAAACACCTACTTCTATACAAGAGGGTAAAGTCTTTAAATGGGGTAAGAGAGAATGCAGGGCTTTGGGGATGCTTTAAAAGAGGATTGACAGAATAACACAGATTAGGTCAATTTGAGTATTTAATTAAGTCATTTGGTATTAATAGAAAATTACATTATAAAGGCTCTTGCTATCCTTTCATAAAAATGAAAAATAACAAGAAATAATGGGCAGTTTATATTGAAACCACTAAAGTTATTTAATTTCATAAATAAATATTTATGTAAGGATACCAGTGAAAAATCACTCAAAATCTAAATTATTATTTAGATTTGAAAAATTTTAAGTTTCATATGGTCAGAGCCTTAACAAACAGTCAACTCTTGATTAACATGACAGAAAAAGAGATAGGAAGGAAGAATATAAAATGATATTGTATTATACTTCATTTTGTTTTTAATTACCCAGAGACCCAGGCACCAGTTGACAGTAGAAAAAAAATCTCAAGCCTTGAACTAGAATGACTTTGTTCTCAAATAAGCTTGGCAGATCTCAGGATTGAGGCTTAAAAAGAATATAGATTAGTGTGTTTTCCCCAATTTAATGAGTTTCATTGTAGGCCCAAGTACCGTATTTTATTATTATAAGAAGCCAGAAACTGAAAATCCATCATTAGTTTAAAAGACAGCAAGAAAAGTTAAGCTACAATCCAACTATTGTGAATATACTGTATAACTTATTATAAGACAGTCCTGTTTCCAGATGCATTAAAACATACACACAAAAGAGTCTGTTGTGGTGTGACTGCTCCTGATCCCCAGCACTGGGGATGACCTCTGCAAGTCTCAGCAGGTCTGCTGTGAATGCAAGATCACCCTAGATTATACCAAGACCATGCCCAACTAATTAGCTATTTGTTTTAAAAAAATAGAAACTTGAACACATGAACAAATGAATATATCAGAGTTAATGGAATATTACACAATTCAATTCTCAACAAATCCTATAGATTTGTGAGATTTTATGAATAGGACTATTAAATTAAGGCCAAAAAATTAAAATCAATAACATTCTTTTAAAGCAATATAATTAAGGAACTGAGAAAATGGCTCAATGGCTGCCCTTTCATAGACCAAGGTTCAATTCTCAGTAGCACATGGCAGTTTTCAAATATCTATAAATTTAGTCCCAGGGCATCTGATGTCCTCTTCTAGCCTTTACTGACACCAAATGTGTGTGTGTGTGTGTGTGTGTGTGTGTGTGTGTGTGTGTTCCATACACATACATACAGGCAAACCACTTATATACATACAATTAAATCACTAAAAAGTTAAATACATAATTAAAAAATATTTCAAAATGTCTTAGTAAGCGTGTAGCTTTTATAAATAAACACAGCTGAGTTTTAACTATAGCCCTAAGCTGTATAAATACTATGGGCAAACAACACAATATTTTCATGTTCTATTTCTCACCTACACTGAGGGTCGTACCTACTGGGTTGCCAGGGTCCTTGGGAGGGTTACACAGTATTATGTATGAGTAACTCAGCAATGTGGCATAGGGGCCTACTCAGTACACAGACTTTCACTAGATCAAGCTGGATTAGTAGACTGCCATGTGAGCTATCAAAATTAATATAAAAGACATTGGGTTTCCTCTAGTCCCATCAGAAACAAAACAAAACAAAAAGTCTCTTCTTTCTTCATTGATAAGGACTATATGTTTCTCAACAAAAATGAGCAAAGGTAAGAAGCACTTTTAAAAATTCGAAGCTAATTTGTATGCTAACTTGTAAAAATGTGCTGGTCCTACCATAAATGAGAGCAAAATGACAGATGAAATGAGCCCACATTTCGCAGGTAATTCTTGGTGTCACATTCACATGAAGGAGGGCTACTGATGCTCACAAAATGCTAATATGTTGGCCTTCCTGAGGACCAAACTATTCTAAAACAGGTTGTTTGCTTAGTTTAATTTGTTCATCGTATCTCTTTTAGTTATAATGATGTTTAGAGTTATATTTTGTTTCCCCTTAAGGATACAACTTTTTATACAGTGGATGATTATATACTCTGCCTGCATTAAAGTTACCATGATTTCCCTTGTACTAGCTTGTAGCTTTGAAATGCTTCAGTGGATTTAATCTGTTCCTTTTTCACTCAATAATATATGCTCTACTAAAACTATGATAAGAATAAATAGAGAAGGCTAGAAGCTGGAGGGCTGGCTCAGTGGATAACCTGCTTCCTGGGCAAGTATGAGAAAAGAGGGTTGGATTCTAAAGATCCATATCAAGACGGTGGAAGGCCAACATTGCAAACACACACACACACACACACACACACACACACAAAGAATTTTGAAGGAAAACTTCCCAGTGTGCAATGATAGTGTTCTATCCCTGCTTTGTTGGGTAGTACTCATAATGTTTTTTGTGTGTGTTGGTCCTCTTCACCAGTAAAGACATCCATATTACTTAAAGCTATACAGATGTGTAGACATGTGATTTATGGCCCTATTAAATACATTTCTCTGTGTCTGTGTACACTTCTTGTGCAAACAGTACTGTATGCTATTGATGTCAACACCAGGACAAAGTCAACACATGGTGGAAAAACAGATCAGAAACTCATATGTGTGTGTGTGTGTGTGTTTCTATCTATGCTATATCTCCCTCTATTGGTCTCACTTCTCTTCCTCTTCTCTCTATCTCCTTCATCCCTTTTCTTTTTGCCTTTGGTCTGATAACTCAACTATATTCACTACTCAAATCAGTGTATTGTAAACCAAAAATACTCTATGTGAACTGAAGAGTACATTTACCTACCTGTTCATCTCAGACTGGCTTTAGTCAGAAGGCAAGTTTACTAGTTTATAAGACGAGACATAAAATTTATGTCTCTCCGCAAAGAAAACTACAAAGAAGAATTTTGATCTTTTTCCATACAGGATAAGTGTTTGAAGTGATAAATATGTTCAGCTCAATTTGAACATTATACAAAGAATGTATGTATTATGCCACTCTATAAGTATGTTTAATTTTATGAATGAGCTAAAAATAAAAAGAAATAGTAACAGAGCATATTCTATAGATCCTGATGGTAATAGACCTTTGTGCTTGCTAGATCTGTAGAAAATCTTGGCAATAACTACTAATCTGGGTTGCTCTAACCTCAGCCACTGAGACAGGAAATCTGCTGTAATGACTGTGTTGTGAAACAGCACAATGTCTGTTCATATTTGAGAAGATATAGATGAACATGTATAATTAAGAATGCTGATTGGAGGACAGCCGTCCCAGCATTTCTCACAAAACGCCTTTTGACAAAATAATACCTCTAGGTAAGGAAAAAGAGTCTTAAAACAGCGGAGGCACAGCCCAGCTCCATTTCAGGACACATGGGCTGTGTGGGTATGGGGTTTCAGTCACTCTTCCCCTATGATTCAGAGATGACTGGGCTTAACCCATCTTCTGAATAAGGAAAAGATAAAGCAATGAATTTAAAAGTGGGAAAAGGAGAGAGGAAAGGATAAATAAAAGGAGAAAAAAGAAATTAGAAAGGAAGGAAGGGATGGACGGAGGGCAGGAGATAAGGAGGGAGGGAAGGAAGGTCTGCTACGTGGCTGATGAAGTCACTGGCACAGCCATTGGAAACTAATGGAAACAGAAAAAGACAGGAAGCCTGAAGAAGTTCCCAAGTAGAGTTACTAGTTCCAAAAAGATAATCAACCACAAAAGAAACACATGGCCTGTTTACTTTGAGGGGCATATGTAAGGATGCATAAGCCTGCTCTTCAAGCATCCAAAACTTCACCTTAATCATCCATATATCTGAAATGTGTAAAAGAGCTGTATTTTATGTGCTGCAAGGAAACCTAACAACATCTTAAGCGCCTTGTGGAACCAAGCTGACAAAAGAGTTCTAAACCCAGCCTCCAGAGGAAGAGAATCCTTTTCAGATTCAACTTGTTTCGAACTGAGCCTCAGCTGCTATTACAGCATGAAACATGAGATGGGGCTCAGAACACAGACACAGTGTTATGAGCCCCATTTATCTCCAAGGAGCAATCAGAAACCACATGCCTCTTAGATCCATCTTAGTTAAAAGAGGGCTTCAAAGGTCTTCATACAGGGCCCTGCGATTAGGAGGTAAGCTCTGCCTGTTCTTTTCCTCAGGCTTCTTCTCTAGAGCAAGAAAGCAGCAGCTGCTGCACAGGGAAAGACAGATGGTGACTCAAGTAAGCTGCACATTACAGCTAGAGGTGGGATTACATACGGTTCTAACAGCTGACAGTTAGCTAAAGGTAGTTAACCAATCCAATAGTACAGAGACATTGAATCAGAGTCCTGTCAACTTTGGAAGGAATGGTGGCCAAAGAAAAAAATGAAATTATTACCTAGCAGTTCCTGATACAACCTCAGACTAATAAAAATCCAAGTTTACAGCCAAAGAAGGATCTTAGATATAATCAAACCATTGACCATTTCCTCACCAACATGTTTCTAGTTGTATATGACTTAGCTGGAGGACAGCAGAATAATCTAACATTGGGGTTTTGAATTTTAAGTTACATATAACATTTTAATATTGGATTGATAGCTAAGGGGAACCCCAGGACCTTACTTTAACTCAGAGCAACTAGCACAGTTGTGGAAATGACTGATCCGGGATGACCAAGACTATTAAAAACAAAAACCCACTGCTCACAAGTTTTAAAATATGGGAATTCATTGTAAATTTATGTAATGATTTTTGAAGAGTTTAAAATACATTTATGTGATAAGAAACTTGCCAAGAACCCCTGAAACTATTAATGATACTCAGCTATGCCTCCAGATAGGAGCCTAGCATAACTGTCTCCTGAGAGGCTTCATCCAGCAGTGGATAGAGGAAGATGCAGAGACTCACAGCCAAACATCAGTCTGAGCCTGGCAGAGTCAGGGATAGAAGTGAGCAAGTTGGAAGGGACAAGGGCACTGCTGGAAGACCCACAGAGTTAACTAAACTGGGACCATGGGGGCTCACAAAACTTGGGCCACCAACCAGGGAGCATGAAGGAGCTGGACCTAGACTCCCTGTACATTTGTAGCAAATGTGCAGCTTGGTCTGCATATGGGATCTGTCTCAGTCTCTGTTACCTGTCATTGGATCCACTTCCCTCAAACTGGACTGCCTGATTGGGCTTCAGTGGGATGCAATGTGTCTAGTCCTGCTGGGACTTGATGTCCCAGAGTGGGATGGTATGGGAGTGGGGAGAGCTCCCCTTCTCTAAGCAGAAGGGGAAGGGCAGTGGGTGGATGTGGGAATAGAGAGGGAGGGGCAGTAATTGAAATGTAATATGAATTTAAAAAAAGAAAAAAATTTAAAAAGAAAATAAAAAAAGTAAAGAAATTTAAAAAAAGAAATTCAGGGGGAAAAAAAAGGAAGGAAACTTGGCAAGAAAGAAAAACATCTATTAATGGCATCTTAGCATCACCAAGAGATTGAGAACAGGAAGAAGCAACCAGGATCAAAGGGTTGACCTTTATCTATTGAGTGGACAAATGTCTCAAAATGGGATGGAGACACCATTCTCATAGCTGACAGGAGAATCTGAGAATGGACAGAGCACAAAGACATCACAAAAGCCTCTTTGAATACATGTACAGTCTTCCATATCTAATGCCCAAGGGCTGGAAATCTGTTAGACTCTAAACTTATACTAATAGGACTGAATGTAGTTAAAAATGAAATCTCACTAATACATCACTATGCTTGTTTGTTACTATACTATCTAGCACTGTTATCAAGAGATAACTATTCTGTCCTTCATGTCTTCATCCTAAAGCTCTAATCAAAGACATTGCCACAGGCAATGGCACACCACAGGCAAACCTGTGGTTTGACAAGATTTCCTCAAATTCCCACAATGAAATGTATGTGCAATTAAAATTAGCTTCTTCTATTTTGATTGCTAGCCTGATGTTAATAACACTGGCTAGCCTGTTTGGCAACTTCTTGCATATTTTAAATAAACAGTATACATTATTACTTATTCAAGAAATAATTGGTACATATATTTTGAGGCATTGTGTTAGAATATGCCATATGATTTACAAGATGTCATAAATTGTCAAATTAACTATACATATGTTAGGAACACTAATAATTATGAAGTAGATAGTTAAGAGATATAATTTTATTATTAACACATACTTTTCAATGTTCCCTCTTCCTTGTTTCAATGTTTCAATGATCTTCAAGAGGCAGGAAAGAAATATGAAGCCAGAAGAAATTTGGTTCGCTTTTTTTATTGTATCCAATGAACAGTTACTTCTTTTCAATAATTATAAATCTCAGAGGGTTGGTCTTCTTGTTCTACTTACATGCCAACATTTCTTTCTTTATTGTGTGCTGTTGCCCTTTTCTGAATGACTGTGGAAGGTGATAGTTTCTGAGAGAGGAGAATCACTCCTGTTTGAGGATGGGCTTACTGATATGATACTCATACTCCAGTGCATGGCCCAACACCCATGCACATATGGACAGCACTAACTGAACCTGGCGGGATATAAAACTCAGTTTGAAAACATGGCATTAAGTGGCATGGCAACAGGGTCTAAGGAGAGCTGAAGCAGTGATAGGGAGGGTTAAATACAAGTATATTTCATTATATACTTGTAAAAGGTTAAAAGGATCAAGATTAAAACACTTAGAATCATAAAATAGATACAATTTCTAACTCTTCCTTCATTGAATTTATCTTAGATGTTGTTATTATGCACAAAGCTCTACTTTTTAAAATCATTCTTCTCAGTCAAGACATAGATTTTCATTGTGTGTTTCTGTGGGAATTTTTAAGAGCAACCTTAAAGTGAATGTTTTAAGCTATGGTGGTTCTTGTTTTGTGTTAGTTTGAAACAGAACATTTTGTCAGCATCTACTGTGGATCAAAAAAAGGTAAAATATATAAACACCCGTAACACCAATTTTTTGTACCAAGTTATAATAATATGTCAGACTGTGCCAGAAAGTCATTGGGCTGCCAGTGCCTAACAACCTTTCTGTGGTTCCTGCAACCCAGCATGACTTCCTCATTCTGACCTTCCCTAATGCAAGTGGGTGGAAGTTTTGCCAGCTGAATTCCAGGTTATACTTTCCCAATGAGAAGTGTGACAGCAGATGCTGGCAAGGATGTGGAGAAAGAGGAACACTCCTCCATTGCTGATGGGATTGCAAGCTGGTACAACCACTCTGGAAATCAATCTGGTGGTTCCTCAGAAAATTGGACATAGTATTACCTTAGACCCCAGCTATACCACTCCTGGCCATATACCAAAAAAGATTCTCCAACATATAACAAGGACACATGCTCCACTATGTTCATAGCAGCATTATTTATAATAACTAGAAGCTGGAAAGAACCCAGATGTCCTTCAACATAGGAATAGATACATAAAATGTGGCACATGTATACAATGGAGTACAGTTCAGATATTAAAAACAATGAATTCATGAAATTATTAGGCAAATGGATGGAACTAGAAAATATCATCTTGAGTAAGGTAACTTAATCACAAAAAAAAACCACACATGGTATGAACTCACTGATAAGTGGATATTAGCCCAAAATACCCAAGATACAACTGACAGACCACATAAAGCTCAAGAAGTAGGAAGACCAAAGTGTGCGTGCTTCTGTCATTCTTAGAAAGTAGAACAAAATACTCACAGGAGCAAATACGGAGACAATATGTAGAGCAGAGACTGAAGAAAAGGCCATCCAGAAACTGCCTCACCTGGGGATCTATCCCATATACAATCACCAAACCCAGACACTATTGTGGATGCTAAGAAGTGCTTGCTGAAAGAAGCCTGATATAACTGTCTCCTGAGAGGCTCTGCCAGAGTCTTACGAATACAGAGGCGGATGCTGACAGCCAACCATTGGAGTGAGCACTGGGTCCCCAATGGAGGAGTTAGAGAAGAGACTGAAGGAGCTGGTCAGATTTGCAACCCCATAGTAAGAATAACAATATCAACCAACCAGGCCCCCTAGAGCTCCCAGGGACTAATCCACCAACCAATGAGTACACATGGAGGGACTCATGGCTCCAGCCACATATGTAGCAGAGGATGGCCTTGTCAGGCATCAATGGGAGCAGAGGCCCTTGGTCCTATGAAGGCTCAATGGATGCCCCAGTATAGGTGAATTGCAGGGTATGGAGGTGGAACTGGGTGGGTGGGGGAACACCCTCATAGAAGCAGGGGAGGGGGAATGGAATCAGGGGTTTCCAAGGGAGGAGACCGGGAAAGGGGATAACATTTGAAATGTAAATAAAGAAAATAACCAATTTATTTTTAAAAAGCCAGAAAGGAGAAAGCAGAATTCGTATCATTGCACTTATATCCATGTGCAGGTTAAGGGTTTTGCAGTGACCTCTGGATGTTTTTCTTTTAAAAATATTGGTTCTGTAGACAGTGTGGCTATTAGTGATAGTTTTCTGATTCTATAGCTCTCTGTAAACTGTTTCTGGCTCTATATTCCCTGGCTTCAGCTTAGTTAGGGTACCTTAGCATCTAGGAAAATACCAAACAATTTTGATTAAATTCTTTCCTGTCTAAAATAACTTAAATCATGGCTTTCTTCTATTAAGATCTTCTGAAACAGTAGTTGACACTGAAAGTCAACTCAAGAAACAGGTTTTGAAATCAAGGATGTATAATAGCTTATTTGCCTTGTTAAATTTAGAGATTAAAATTAATAATATTAATGTCAGTAAAGATGACTCATTTGGGATCTGTACTGCTGAAAAGGTATGCTTAAGTATTATGTTTTCAATGTAGTGCCTAAACAAAGTACCTGCCAAGAGGCCAAGGTTTGGAAGAAAACAAGGATGCTATGATTAAATATACAGTTGCAGATAATGCTCACAGAGATACAGTGGTAGCTCTCTGTCTGCACTTAACCACTACATACATAGATACCAAAGAGTTAATATCTTAAATTTTAAACTCAAGGCATGACCTGAGAACAGAACTAATTAAATTTGTCATATTCTTGAAGCTAAATACAGAGACAATGTATTTGAACATTCAATTCTACTTTAATGAGGTGTATTGCAGAATTATGAAACAGTGAAGTCACAATCTTGTTTTGTATCTTAGGTGAAAGTTAAGGCCATATCTGTGAACAATGTGTACTTTTGAGTGGATCCCAATACTTTTGAGCCTCCAAATTTTACAGCACTTTAATGGAGACAGTGGAGCAGAAAAAAATTACACTTGATGCATTTACCTTACAAGAGATTCCTAGCTATCCACAGGATGTACCCATCATCTTTTTCCTTCCAGATACAGTATTAGAGTAAGATATAGAAGGATAGATATAAAGTCTCAGTTGGGGGAGCTAAGTCACACCAAAATAATTGGAAGTTTCTGCTAACTTGTGTTGTCAGAAACCTGGAAAAGAATTCTATAAATGGATTTTCAGAATTCTGAACCAAGAAGATAAATTAAGCAACACTCATTCATATCATTGTACTTAATACACATTCCATATTTATTTAAGATATTTGATGTTCAATAATACAGTCATAGACAGGGCATAGTGGCCTCTCACCTTTAATCCCAGAACTCTATAGGCAGAGGCAGGTGATCTCTGAGTTGGAGACCAGCTTGGTCTACACAGAGGATTCCAGTACAGCCGGTCTACACAGAGAAACCCAGTCACAACCCCCATCCACAAAAGAATACAATCATGACTTACCAGGTTAGTGGGTCATTAAACTCAAATCTGGACTCAATAATGGTCAAGGGTAAATATAACAGAAGTACCAGACCATCTGTGGTACAATGTCAATGGAGCTATTGAAAGATTTTATGTTGAAGTGCTAAGTGTACCTTGGTCACCAGAAAAGACTCAAAAGTCGTCTTTTCACCAAAGTGCCAAGGCATGCATTGCTGAGTATAAGAGTGATTGCAGGAAGTAACTCCACTGAAATGCATTTCTGAAATCCACTAAGGGTAGAGTGGAGAGTGACGGAAGCCACATGACTAGACTAAGTTTGAAGGTCTAAGAGAAAACATACATAATTCTTAGGGCTAGAAGCAGCTGAGGCAAAGCTCAAAGTGACTAGGGTATAGAGACACAAGATTGGCTAACACATGATGATATCCATTGGACTAGCTGCATTCAAGCTGTTTGGTATTCATAACTCCATATATTAATGGTACAATTAAAAAATGATAGCCTCTCATTCAATCCCCAGACTCAGATCCTCCAAAATGAAGAGAATACCAGATTCCCTTCATCTTTGCCAAAGTAGTAAACCATAAATATCCCTAGCAGTCTGTCTAAAGGTTCTATAGCCAACAACACTAGCAGAATTTTATAAAGTGAAGCAATGTCCTCAATCTTCTAAAGGCATAGTGGACAAAAGACCCCGATGATGCCAGAAATACCAACCCTGATATTTTGACCATTGGCATATTAGGAAAGGTTGACTCTCTTTTAGCCTTTGGAACTGATTCCCCATGCCAAATAGTAAATTAAATTGGGGATGGCACAGATTCATTCCACCAAGTAAAACTAAATAATAGATATATTCTGTTATAGGATTCCAATCATGTCCACATTTTACTATGTGACCATGGCCAAAAATAAATGGCCCTGGAGAAAGAGATGGAATTACTGCAAACATAATCAGGAAATAATTCCAATTGCAGCTGCTACTCCAGATGTGCTCACTCCCTTTTCAAAGTAAATTAACATACCACTGAGAACTCTTACACAGCTATTGATCAGAAAATATCGTTCTTGTATGTTATGAAAAAAACAATACAGCCAAGGGACTTGGTTTCCCCTAACATGGGCAGAAGTGCATCTTTACTTCACCCAAGGACTAGGTCAACAAAGTGACTTTTTGCTGTCATTTGCACATGATTGACCACTCAGACTTCATGAGACATATTTTGTGGGTCTCCTCCCTAAGTGATGAAGGGGTTGACTTTTTCAAGATGTTAAATGGTTTACATGGACATGTCTTAGCCTGTGAGGATTCATACTCCAAATACTTGGCTCATTGGTTTGAAAAAAATAAAGTAAAGGTTCTGGGTTAATAAGATAAGACAAAGTAAGCTAAATTCCTGTTTTTTTTTAATTTTTAAATTTTTTTTCAATTTTCCATTTTTTTGTTTTTTGGTAAGTTGAATAGAGGAAAATTCCAAGGAGATCCCTGTGCTTGGTGAAAGTTATGCTCAAAACAAAAATTCTCTGCAGAAAGGGAAGGAGTTAGCTGTGAGGTAGAGTAGAGTGTCCTCAGGAGACAATCCCTGCAAAGAGAACTTCTGTGGATTAAATATTGTGATATCTGATACGGATAGGAAGGGTGAGGTTTTTATTTCTTCCTGCTAACAACTTTCATCCATTGCCTTCTTTAATTTGGAAAACTTTCCATAATCATACAAATCATAATAGTAAACTTAATTTTTTTAAAAAAAAAATTGGCATCCCATACAAGAGCTAAATCATGGCCTAGAGCATACCAAAAGCATTCAGTGTGGTGGGGGGGGGGGTGAAAATCAAATGGATAAAACCTTTTCTGCAAATGTCTATGGAGTGTTGCTCTGCACTTAAGATGAATTAAGAGCAATAAGAAACACTGAGAACACAGGGGTAACAATTTGAGGTCAGGAAGCAAAAAAACATGCTTCCGAATTACAAAAAATAAGTGTAGACCACATTGAATCTTAGATACATGTGCCTAGAGAAAGCCATTGGTTCCCTGCAGTGGAGACTTATTCCACAGAATGGCTGGCTTTGAGATACTGAAGAGTACATGGAGAGTAAGGGAACACATATGACCTTCATTTCAGCTAAATCTTATAAATGTGGGCTTAGCTTTATGAGAGTTACACATTATTGACATAGATCTTGTCAGTAGAGGAAAAATGTAAAAAGCCAAGATTCACAGTCTAATTTAGGACCAAACCAGTACAGAACTGAAAAGGCAAACTCTACAAGATGTCTAAATGCAAGTGTCACCAGATTTAAGGTGTGGGTCTTAAATTTTATCTTGAGTCCTTGGAGGAGAGAACCGTACCTGCAAATGTTATTGTGAATGCTATGTACATGAAGCTCCCGGGAGAGCTGAGAATGGGGCAGAGTCTGCTCATACAAAGTCCTTATGGAGAAGTCGGAACCTGGGAGCCATGTTCTGCTGCACACAGATGTTCTACGTTCTTGTGGCTCTCAGAAGAGCTGTCTACTCAGACACACTCCTATTTTCCTGTTATTTGGGAAAAGCCAGGGGTCAGCCACAGACCAGACTCCTAAGCTCCTGGCACCTCTTACTTTCACATAGTTTTAGAGGCAAAATGTTGCACAGTGAAGCTTCTCTATGAAAATAGAAACACCCTTTCTGGCTGTTCCCTTGCCAGGAACCCTAAACTTATATTTAAATGAAAGTGTGGCATTTGCATTAAGTACTGAAGGCTGGGTACCAACTTTCACAGCATTGAAGTTTGGTTCTGCAAATGGCAAACCCTTCTCATTTCTCTCAAGCTCTGCTTTCTGATGATTCTGATTTTTTTTATTTCTTCTTGGAAATCAGTTTTCCACATTCAGAAAATTAGGGATCCCTTAATAGTTCATTGTGTACAGTCTCTATTTTTCACTATCTTCTCAGATTCACAGAGTGTGTATGCTCTACTTTGATTTCTCTCCAGAATGGTCTACTCTAAGTAGATAGCTATATAAAGTTGGGGTAAAAAACAAGTTGCAAATACCGTCTTTCACAGCTCACCCTAGAAAGAGCTTTTAAACTGAAGTCCCTGGACAACAGCAGTAACATATAGGAGCCCTCCAGAGATTCACTTCCATGTCCCAGTCTATATCTACTGACTTAGAAACTCTGAGGCCAGGAATCGATTTTAATAAAGTCACTGTGTGGTTGTGATTGCATTGAAAAGGGCTGGTCTGAAGCCATCAGTATCTTCCCACTTTAGTCTATGACAAGAACATGATCATTACTCAGCTTCCACACAGTTCACATCTAGAATTAAAATGTCTTCAGCTCACTGGCCACCTAGCCATCATGTTTTCTCCATGTGAGCACTGTCTGAGTTTCTCTTCTCTCTGCCTGGTTCAGAACTGACAATTCTGGAATATGGTCCTCTGTCTTGGGAGCATATGTTCCATCATAAACACAAACATGTGTTTATGGCAATGGAAGGGTGAAGAGTGTCTCCCTACCATAGTCTACAACCTGAGAAATGCATCTTTTCTCCTAAGTTCATTATGATGAGTGATGTTTCAATCATCTTGACTTATCAGGAATTAACAGTAAATGTGGGCAGATAAATGGTCCAGCTCTCCCTTGAATACTGTTTATTCTCTCCTCTCTGTTTTATTTCTCTTCTTCTAGGCCTTCATGATGTTGTTTTATTTCTGTTTGGTGTGTTTATTTTTGTGTCTAGATACAGAATATATTTAGGTGCATAGATTTTAGACATAACAATTTTGAAAGAACCCTTGTCTATTCTATGTGCACCTGTACATGTGTATGCTTGTGTGTGTGAACACATAGGTTTGAATGTGTGTGTGTGCCAGTGCACATTTTCCATAGTGCTTTCTCCTGGAGAGATCAGAGGAACACTCTCAGAAGTCTCTCCTTCTTTACCAGCTTGATGACACAGCATCATCTTCTATGCTAGATACTCCAGTATAGCTGGCCAACAAGCTTTGGAGCCATCCTCCGGTCTCTGCCTCCCATTTCTTTTGTGAATGTTGGGATTATAAATGCATACCACTTCACCTTGTATGTCTGACTCAGACAGATGCAGACACCCACAGCCAAACAGTGAATGGAGCTTGAGGACTCTTAGGGAAGAACAGGAAAAAGAATTTCATCCCCCAAAGGGGATAGGAACTCCACATGAAGACCAACAGAGTCAACTAAACTGGACCCTTGGGGCTCTCAGAGTCTGAACCACCAACCAAAGAACATACATGGGCTAGACCTAGGTCTCCCCACTCATATGTAGCAGATGTGCAGCTTCATCTTCATATGGGTCCTGAACAAGTGGAGTAGGGGCTATCCCAAAAGCTTTCTGTGGAATATGTTCTTGTAGGTGAGTTACCTTGGCTAGCCTCAATGGGAGAGGAAGCACCTCGCCTCTGAGAGACATGAAGTGCCAGGGTTGGGAGATTCCCAAGTGGCCCCACCCACTCAGAGGAGAAGGGGAGGGGAGGATGGGGTAAGGACTGTGGGAGGGGGTGATAGGAGGGGGGCAAAGAGCAAGATATAAAGTGAATTTTTTAAAAAAAATTAAATTAAGAATGATTTTATATTTATTTATGTACATATGTATGTATATATTTATGTGGGTGTTATGTCATAGTGTACCCATAGAAGTCACAAAACATCTTTTGGCAGTCAATCTTTTTTTCACTATGTGGGTTCCAGGCATCTGTCACCCAGCTTGGCAGATTTGCTGGACCCTCTCCCACTACCCAAAGGACCACTTTTCTGTACACAAATCATTGTCTTCTCTATCATCTGCTCTTGTTTTGAAAGTCTTAACTTACATGACAGTTGGCTCTTAATAAGCTTTAATATCAGTTTTGTATCTCAGAAACCTGTCACTGATGGACTCTTTGTATTCTTCCCTTAACTTTCCTCAGGACTTCAGATGGACTAGAGTAGTCATTTTCAACTTGTGGCCTATGACCCTTTTGGGGAACAAATGACCCTTTCATAGAGGCTATATATAAAATATCCTGCTCATTAGATATTCACATTATGATTTATATCTATAACTAAGTTACAATTATGAATCAGCAATGAAATAATTTTATGGTTGGGGTCACCCCAGCATGAGGAACTGTGTTCGAAGGGCTGCAGCATTAGGAAGGTTGAGAACCACTGAGCTACAGGAGGAAGCATAAGGATGTATGGGAAAGCAAACATGCTAATTAAAATGTTAAGGTAGAGCATAGATGCTAGAGAGATGACTCAGCCGTGAACAGAAGGAGTTGTTCCTCCAGAGGCCCTGATCTGTTCCCAGCACATACATGGCAGCTTACAACCCCCTGTAATTGCAATTCCTGGGAACCCAGTACCTTCTTCTGGTCTTTATGGACACCTTTAAACATGTTGCATACATATATACACATAAAGACACATACAGATAAAATACAAATAAAAATAAACCTTAACAACAAAAGCTCCATCATTTTCACAAGCCCACTAAAGCTTAGAGACATAGGACTGCTTTCCTAGTGGTACGCTGCTTTCTGTCCCCTCCTACTCCTAAACTAGCTCTTGGAAGATACCACCTAGCTTGAACTATCTCTTTTTCCAATTTTATTATGATGCTTTTATATGGATGTTTTCTTGTTTTGTTTGTTTGTTTGTTTTGCCTACATGAGCACATGGAGTGCCTATCGAGGTTATAGATGTGCATTTAATCCCCTGGAACTGCAGTTTGCATACAGTTGTGAAATACCATGTCAGTATTGGGACTTGAACCTTTGTCCTCTGGGATAGCAGCAAGTGCTTCCAACCACCAAAGCACTTCTCCAGCCCTGATAATTATCTTTGCTTGGTTATTTGAATATTTTTTTTTCTTTTTAACCTCATTTATAGACCATTCTTTACCATAAAATTTGCATATTGAAGCACATATAATATGCTTGAAAATGAATTAAAAACATGTGTCCTGCTTTTGCAATATGGATGATTATCCTCTAGCTTATCACTATCATTCTATTCAGCCTAACATACATTAAGAGGGTCGTGTTTAAAATGGAAAGGTTCTACAATAGAATTCCAGCTCTTAGAAATGTTTCTCAATAGATCTCTCTTCGAGGCTCAAGCTGCCTCTATTCTTGCTGTAGTTTTGCATTACACAAGGAGTATATATTTAAGCAACATGAGAGCAAAGATCTAGGCTAAGAAATAAGGGACACTGTGAGCAATAGGTTGCTGTTAAACAGGGTTCTGCATTTTCCCCAGAACCTTTCCCCCACTATGGTCATTTGTCCAGCTTTAATGCTATTTACTAAAAATCAATAATCACATTGAATGACACCCTTTATTAATTGAGACTTTTATTCCCTTTGACTTAACACAATGAAAACATTTTCAATGTCATTTATAGAATCAACATTTCCTCTACTTTTGCAGTGTAACTATTCTGATGTGAGCCAGGATGTCTTTCGACTTGTCAGGATTTCAGAGGGCTGGAAGATTGAGCCCCTTTTAAGAATTTATTACAGGACCTTGGATTCAATTAAATAGTCATATCTAAATTTTGAGTAACTATTCATTTATACACCGATATAATATAATGTTTGTCTAAAAGAATTTTCATTAAATGTGATTTATGAGGCTGTGATGACAGTTCCTATTTCATTTCTAATTTTCTGGATTTCAGATTTCATTGGAACATGAAATTCTGTAATGGGGTGGAAAAGCAAAAATAATGCTTAAAAATCCCTTCCAGCAGACTTAGTCTGACTTCCATGGGGCCGGGTGCTCTTTCTGATGACAAAATTATTTCCACCTGTTGCATGAGGCATTCTATTTTTCTGTAAGTATGTCCTTGCTGCGCTGTACCATCATCTCTCAATGCACTTCTGTGGGGTGGGGGGCACAGGACAGTGGTGCTTCATGCCTTCTTTGTAGTTCCCTGGACTCCTTCTGAAGCTCTCCTTTTCTCACTCTCTCTCCATCTTGGCAGTCTTTCAGTTTGGAGAAAGATCCACTTGTTCAAAATTACCCATATAGCCATGCGTTGAATTAGTTATAGAGAAAGGATCTCTGTTAAATGCGAAGGACTCCATGGTAGCCATGTACCGGCCTCTCAAGGGCCCCATGGAAAGTCAAGGCAAATACTAGCTAACACTGTCTTATAATAAAAGTGATAAAGTGAAATTCCACCATACTCATGTTAATTCTCACAAGGGTGGTTTTAAAAGCCTGAATTAAGAGCATTTGGTAGTCTAAACTTTATACAGATTTCACCGCTCTAATTTAATGTCACAGTGTAACCATTTTTGAGAGTGCATGTAGGTTTTTTTTAGTTTATATTCAGTAAGTCTGAAAAAGATTCAAGTTATATTTAGAGTATGTAAAGACATTCCCTATGGAAAAGTTAATATGAGTCCGTGTTTAATCTACAATAGTTTTTACATCCAAATAATAGGCTTTTGAGTAACAGAACTATTACAATTAACTCAGTTGTCAAAGACGGTAATTCATCTTAGGCGTGTGTTCATATTTTGAAATTTTTGTAAGTGTCCAGAATTTTTATCATCATTGTAGCTCTCTAGAAAAGAATAGCTGCCTACACCTGAATCTTTATTTAGTCCTCTATCTGGGAAACTATGGATAATAATTTCTTTGATATATGTTAAGGCTATAACATCACATAATTAATATTATGACAAGAACTTTAGAAGAAATTTGTTCTTTTTGTTTGCAAAACCAAAAGCATAATTACATTTCTTTTATGTCACTAGAAACCATTTCATTAGCTAAAATTGCTGCCTGCAGTGAGCGCGGCCTTCTGACCCCAGAGCTTTTGTATTTATTTCGTATTTCAGCTTCAAGGATAAAGAAAAGATACTAATGCAGAACTTGCTTAAATTGAAAAAAATAGCAACCAACAGAATCAGTAGATTCATCCGTTCCAGAAAAATAATTTTTAATGATATTAATTATAATTCCATTTTATATACAAGTTTATTTACTAGATCCTAGACTAATGGGCTGACTCTTAAATGTTTTTCTTTATAATGTAAATGTATTCCTCATTCCTTAAGTATAAAGTTATTGCATTTAAGTTATTCATAGGTTTTTAAAATACAGGCAATATATTAATAGCAGTAAATGGAAATATAAAAGCACAAAAGTCGACTTTTAAGAGACTATGGCATTTTATATAAAACTACATAAACCCTTTAGATGTCAATAAAAGCAAACAGACAGCAAGCCCAGCCTAGGAGAAGCCTTCCTCATCTTCTGCCAGCTAGGATGAGCTAGGGTGTTGTTCTCCCTGCTTTGCTTGGGAATGAAGTTAGCATTGGGTGGGTTAGGAATGGAAATTGAGTGTGTGAAGGGTATAGCAAGGGTTCCAACCCAGAACTTGTATCCCTGACATCAAATTCCCAACCCCACACACACCACTGTCCCCATTATAGCACAGGCCACTAGCCACAGCTTCTGGGGGAATGAGATTGACTGAGTCTTAACCCAGGCATGTCCTGTGGAGGAGGAATGTATCAGGAGCAAGAAGAACTGGGAGCAGGAGAGCAGGAGAGCCAGCCTCTCAGAGAAGGCAAAGAAGGGGTGTTAATGGGGCAATTCCATGAGCTTTTAATTGGCAAATTAGCATGCAATTCGGGCTTCAAAAATAAATCCTTGCAGGCCCTCTAAAAGAGCAACTCTGTTAAGTGCATGCAAAAACGTCTCATTTCACCTGAATGGTTAGCATCCTGTGAAAAGCTGTTGATCAAAGGTCTAGCATTATTTTTAAATAAGAAAAGAGCAAAAGATCTGAGTTCAGTATGTTCCCCAGAGAAAATGTGGCCAAAAAATCTTAACATGTTCTACTTTCTGATGTGGATCACATATAGCAGACAAAACAATGATGTAAATAATTATCCTGGTGATTGTTTCTCTATTTCTATATCCTTAAAAGGCATGCCGAATGTTTTTTATCATATTAGAGTCTAAAATTTATTATTATTTTCCAGCTAAATTCAAGGGTCACAGTTCTCTGTTTAATCTATTAAAGTCATACTTATCACCACGAGGCCTCCTTTACTGCAAAAAGATTTTATGAGCAAAGACTGCATGGGGAGACTAATATTATTCCCGAAGGACCACCAGCAGCTTTGCTAAACCAATCTCTGCTTCTTTATGAAGCATTTGTCCTCTGGGCAACATAGCTACACAGCACAATGTCCCAGACGTCAGACCGAAGAGTAAAATGTTTTGTGGCAAATTTTTACTCATTTACAAACTGTTTATTTCTGGAAGGGACTTGGGCTGATATCAACTGGTTCAGATTTGTGGTTTTGAGCACCAGGGACACAAAAAACCTAGTGGTCAAGGAGTTTTATGCAGAGATAGAGACGGCTCCTGGAAGTCCTAAAATGTCCACGTCCCTTGTTCCACATGGACTATCTGATTCCTCTGCATTAAGTTCATTCAGCATTTCTCATAGATTCCTTTTGGGATAGATACTGCCCAAGGCTGTAAGCTAGGGGTTACAGTAGGGGTGGGGGCTGAAGCACTCACACCGACCAGAAGCTAGTCAAACACAGAATAGATAACAGGATGACACTGGCCAGATGAGACCATAGGCAGCAGGTCTCATGTTGGTTGCTAATCTGATAGGACTGGTGACTTTAATAAGAGGAGGTGGAGGAGACAGAGGAGGTGGTGGGTGTTTGGTTTTGTGTGGTACAAGGGACTGAGGTGCAAAGCAGATCTTGCCTTAGGTTCTCCCAGCATCCTACTGTCCCAGGGGCTGGGCTGTTCCTCCCTATATAATCCAGGCGTTTTGCTCGTGGTGCTCTCTCTCTCTCTCTCTCTCCCTCTCCCTCCCTCTCTCTCTCCCCTTCCTTCCCTCCCACTCCCTCCTTCCCCCCCATCTTCTGCTTCTCTCTCTCTCTCTCTCTCTCTCTCTCTCTCTCTCTCTCTCTCTCTCTGCATTCCTTTCTCTCTTTCTCTTCCCCCTCCCCAAGTTCCCCTGGTGACTCCCTTGGCCTCAATCCTTGGGGCCAGTGAACTAGCTCATTTTCCAATAAGCTGTAGTTCATATAATCTAATCTGGCTTGAAGTGGCTCATTTCGCCCTCAGAGAAATAATTCATCAGTGGGGAAACAAAGCCCACATGTACCCATACAGCAGAAAGGCTATGTAAGCACACAGCACAGGTGGCATCCAGGCTTTCTGAATTTGAGCCCTAGTTCATACCTGCAAATGCTACCACCTTATGCCAGAACTCAAGATCCAGAGCTGTGAAAAGACATTGTGTTGGGGCCTGGTGCAGTGAAACAGGCCTGTGATCCCAGATAGTCAGAAGACTAAGGAAGGAAAGAGTCTTGAGAGTTTAAGTCTTGACTAGGCAATGTAGCATGACATTCTCTCAAAAATAAAAAGTAAAAAGAGACTTGAGGTCTGGTTAGTGGCAGAGTGCTTATCTAGCATGTGTGAAGCCTTGGACTGAAAAGGTTCCAGCACCAAACCCAAACAGAAAAAAAAATAATCTAAAAATGAAAACAAAATCCTGGTCTAAGCCACTAAGCCTATCATACTTTATTCAGGCCATCATAGTAGACAGAGTGAGACTACTGCTTTTTATGTTTGGGTTATTTAAAAATTGCATGAACTAGACTACACAGGTTTTATCCTAGAGTGAGCAACTGGTATCAGAAGTGCAAGGAAGGAAAAAAGGGTACAGAAGAGAGGAGGGAACAGAAACAGACCCTATTGCAGTAGGCACTTACAGTAGGGGTGAGGACAAACTTAACCCCAGTGCTTCTAGAACCATGTCATAAAATGTCAGCATCAACAGAGGAGACGGCCATCCTTTCTCTATCTCTGGTTCCCTTCTGCCAGGAGCAGAAGGGTCAATGGCATACTCTCGAACTGAATGCTCAGATCCTCACAAAACTGGCTCACCCTCATTTTAACTTCAAGATATAAGAAAATGGGGCAATTTAGAAGTGTTTCTCTACTCTTAGCATAATACTTGTGATAGAAATATTCCAATATCCTTTTAAATATATGATTTTAAAATTGTTGAAAAATACTAAATATGGAGATAAACTGATCTTAAACGTACATAAATTATTTAAGACTGGGAAGGAGAAAGATAGCAGAAGAGAAGAAAAAATAATACACATGAGTCATTATTGCTATTTTATTAGTAAAGAAATGATTGTGAATGCATTTTTAAAATTACAAGCCACCATTAACAAATGTTAAACATGATCCCACTTTCCGTAGAGTAAAATACAAAAGTAAACGAAACTCAGAAGAGGCCAGAGGATTACTTAAATTGAAACTCCTCTGGATTGAATGAAATATAATCCCATGGTCTATTTGTGCGCGGTGTGTGGTGTATGTGCATGTGGTATGTGCATGCATGTGGGATGCATGTGTTTGTGTGTGTATGTGGTCTGTGTATGTGTGTGGGGGGGGGGCATGCATTGTGTGTGTGTGTGTGTGTGTTTGTGAGAGAGAGAGAGAGAGAGAAAGAGAGAGAGAGAGAAAGAGGTATGTATGAGCTGTGCAAATGTCTTTGCACGTATGTGAAGTCCAATGTCTTCTGGATTTCTCTCCACCTAATTTACCTACACAAGGACTGCCCATTGAACCCAGAGCTCACTGTGTCTAGCCTGGCTTGCTCGGCTTGCTCTGAAGACCCCTTCTCTCCAGTTCCCCAATGGTGGAACTGCAGCCATGGTGCTCAGCCAACATTTCCATGGGATCTGGGGCACTGAGCTCAGGTCTTCCTGCTTGTGAAGCAAATTCTTAATCTGCTGAGCTGCATCGCTAGCTCATAATCTAGTACTTTTAAGAGAACTCTAAATAACAATAAGAACAGATGTGGCAACTTACACAGATGGACTGAAAAGAGTTATTACGTACCGACATAAATCACAAGTGGTAAAAGCAGTCATGATTCACAGTATCTAAAGCAAAATAAGTTTGAAAAATAAACAAAGTTATTAAGTCATAAGGAATAACATTTAAAACACTTTTTTATTTACAAATCTACTCTGCTTATCATCTATTTATTTTCAGTGTACTAAAAATGTCTAATAAAATGTCAACTATGAAATGGAATTTCAAATGAGAAACAAATATAATAATGCTTTTAAGCATAAACCAAGTAGAAAATTTTATCAAGGTTATCTGTTAAAGGAAAATTTGCCAATAATCTTCAACCTAATATGCATTTTTAGCAGAAGGTAAATTTTTAGATATAGATATAGATTTTAGATATAGATAAGGAAGCATCTGATGGGTGTTATTTTAAGATCCAAAAGAAAAAAGTATTATATAATTTATTAATACATCAAATTATTAAGTCAATAAAGAAAAATCTGATCGCTGTAATTTTTAAAAACCACATTGAATAAAATTCACATCATAATTGCTGAGATCATCAACAAGCACAGACTATGCTATCTCTGTGATTAACAGAAAAGAGACTAAAAAAGAGGGAGAGGGGAAAAGAAAGAGAGATGGAGATAACAGAAAGAGAAGAGGAAATGGGAAAGAAAAAAGAAACAGTGATAGGGAGAAAGAGAGAGCGAGAGAGCGAGAGAGAGAGAGAGAGAGAGCGCACATGTGCACATAAAGTTAGTGAACAGGGAGGAGAAGGAGTATCCAGGAGGAGATGGGAAGGGAGATGAATAAGATATGCATAAAATTCTCAAAATTAACAATTTTAACCAAATTTTCATAATTATATATTTCAAGTGGCAAAATCCAGGGGAAGCTACCGTTAAAGTTGAGAAATGTAATAATGACATCAAACATGATTATGTCTTACTCAATGTTCTCAGAACTAAGAGATAAAGACAAAGAGCTGACAGAGAGAGACCATTTAGTTCAACTGCAAATAGCATCTAAAAATGAAAAATGTTACTCTATGGGAAATGTATGACAATTATTCTATTTATTACAAATGAAAAACAATGGTCTATCTACGTGTAGATAATCTCAAGTGTGGAGATACAGTCATATAAAGATTATTTTGTTTTGTTGTATCAAAATTGTAAAATCCCATGTAACAATTTCCATACAAACATCCTTGATATGCTTTGACTTATCAATGAAATTCCAAATATGTTTGTGATATAGAAAGCATTTATAGGTCAAGTGATACTTTACACATCTGAATTTTTAGCAAAGTAAATTATTTTTAGTGAAGATTCAAACAAAAAAAACAATGCGGTTTTAGGTGCCTTAACAAAGTAACATGTTTGGTGGGAAAGAATCTGATGAGAATAACAGAGAATGTTCTAGTGATAATAATAATGGTGATAGATGTGTTTGCATCTAACAAGTCCACTGCAAAGCTATAACAAAGAATAAACGCGAACCTCCCTTACAATGGACAGGAAAAGATATCATCCTGAAATAGACTCTAAGATATGACAGCACTCCAAATTGCTAGGCAGGCAAGCATCCTTTTTCCTCTGTGCTACTAATTAATGATGGTTCATATAATTGACTTAATTTTTACTGTCTCATCTACAACTAGTAGTGACCTGCAAGAGGGAAACCTCTGCTAATTTAAGCAACTTACAGGAATAATTTTTAAAAAAAATAACATACATTAGTTTTTCTGAATTGTGGGCATGCTCCAAACCAACTTTGTCAGAAAATTTAATGTTGACATGGATTTGAAATGCAACAGGGAGCCTTATGGGTCTAGGATGCGATACCCTGGGTAAACAGTAGGTGTCACTATCTACACTACTCAATACAGACTTGAATGCCTCATTTGTCCAGGCCCATGCCTTCGGGTTTCCTGTGAGCTGGGCGCAAAAGACATCAAGATGAGGTGAATGTTCCCATTTTCTAGGAATGCACCCTAAGAAATCACAATTTTAAAAAAGTTAGCCTCCTGTTTTTCTCAGTTGTACGATTTAAAAATAGTATGCATATGTTTCTTTGAATGTGAAATAAAAGGGTTTTTTTAGTCTATGTCAGTGTTTGTCACTTTGAAGTTGACAGTAGGCACAATGCTATTTCAAAGGTCATTATGTCAGTTAGTTAATTAACACACGGCATTTCATAATTGTAGAATCTGTATGTAATCTGTAACCCCCGATTTCTCATGTAAATAAGCAACCCGAAATCCATTATTTGCCCCAAACGCAGCTTTAGGAGCCAATGGAAAGGCAATGGAGCCTTTCCTCGTTATGTGTCCACATCGAGCCAAACATCAGTGTCTACAGTGAGCCTCGTTATAGCAAACAAAATATGCTGGGAATAGAACAAATAATTATCAGTCTCAATGTGTCTGATAGCACATAGTTGTGAACCTGCCTGGTGAAAGGTGATTGTGACCTGTGGGTGTAATCAAAACATAAACAGCCCTCCTATGTAACAAGCTCAGGTACAGCCCTCGGGACATTCTCTAAAGACCCCTGCTCTACACCCATAAATGTCACCTCTCTGTCTCTCTCTCTCTTGGGCAAAGAATAACCACGAAGCCTTTCTTTCCTAGATACGTGTTTTTCTCTACATGTTTTTCTCTTAACCTGGGTATTCTGTAACGATAGATACCACATAAACATTTAGGTGGTTTTGGACTAATTGAATAGCTTCGGTTTCCAGAGCTGTCAGCTTCTCAATTTTTTTATAAGTGGAAAACTCAAGTGAAATGAAATTCCTAAAATTAAAAACAAACCCTTACAAGACATAAAAACTAGACCACAGGAAGCTGGGATGCCTTGAAGAGTTTGTCCCAAACTATGAGCACCTCCTAATGGCTGCTTCAAGAGCCGCTCTCCAACCCCCCCCCCCCCCCCCAGGGAGCCTTAGAAGCAAAGCTTTCTCAGAAAAGTCATCTGTGCATAGAATTATCTCTGTGTTCCTTTCTCCCATGCACTCCCTTGCATTTTTCTTGCTTGTTTTTGAGATACTGTACTATGACTCAGCATAAATAGAAAATGTCGTTATTGCCTCCTTCACATGAATAGTCTCTTAGCTCTGGTTAAAAGAGACAGGGAAATATGTATCAGTGCAGAATGATGCCAAATCCTGGTATTTCATCATGAAAATAAAGGATGAAAAATACTAACTAGATATAGCCTGTCATTTTCATGCTCAAAATTTTGAAAGCACGATTAAGAATTTGGCAGGGTTTGGTGGTACTGGTACGCAGTCTCAGTGATGGAGTCGGGAGGATTATAATTTCAAAACCAGCCCGTTCTGTGGTGGGAGTTCTAGGCCAGCCTGGGCAGCTCAGTGAGACCTTGTATCAATCCACGAGGCTGAACTAGGTCTGGATGTGACCCAATGGTAGAGTGCTAGTGCATGTGCAAGACCTTAGGCTGGGTCTCTGGTACCACAGAGTGAGGAATTTTAAATGTGAGACATTAATAACTGTGCTATTTGTTATTTAAACATTTAGGGCAACCTTGTTTTTCAATTTACAATGAAGATGATTAATGTCTGCTTTTTTTAACGTTCACCTTGAAAAGATATGAAACAGGAAATATATTACTTTTCCTGTGTGATCATCTGGTTCTGGTGTATTGATGACAGCAGATGCTATCTGTAGTCTAAGCCGCAAACCTCGGGGTGCTGAGGGAGTGCCTCCAGGTTTGCAATGTGCAGGTGACTGGATTGACTGTGTAACAAATAGCATGTTCCATGGGGACTATCTTTAAGATTTTAGCTTGAAGCTTAGGCTAGATTTCTTAGGTTCTTCTGACCAACCTGAAAGGTTTCTTCCTTGCTCAGTCTGAGGATGATTTTTCTGCTAAGCAGAAACCATCAGGACCCAGGATTGCTTCACTACTCTCAGGCACACCAAGTTTACAACTCCTACTGAAGCCATCGGTGTCCCTGCTCTTATTCTGTAGGTGGTACAATGCTTCCTCCCCCGTAATCCCAACTGCTGCTCCCAGGCTTGCCTGTCCTCCAGCTAAGAGTAAAAGAAACAAAGGATGATATTGGTCTCACAGTTGGTTCTCAATTTCTGCTGCGTATTTCAGTTTGGGAACTCACTTTAAAAAACAAACAAATAAAAAATCCCAAACCCCAAAGCAAACAGAAAGAAAAGCCCAGAAGAATCTTTTCTTTAAGACATATATCTTAGTCGGCTGTGGTGTCACATGCACTTGGGAGGCAGAGACAGGCAGATCTATGTGAGTTCGAGACCAACCTGGTCTACAGAGCAAGTTCTGGGACAGCCAGAACTACACAGACAAACTCTATCTAGAAAAACCAACCAACCAAACAAACAGAAAACAAAAGAAGAAAGAAAGCAGAAAACAATTTTTATAGAAATTAAAATTGCCTTTTCTCTCCTGCAAAATACTTGTAAGTAGCCAGAATAGGATGTCCATGAAACATGTCTTAAACTGACTGTTTGGAATTTAATGTCTAGTTATATGTTCACTAATTCATATATGTCTACAAAGTTGATCTGAATAGCAGAGTCCCGAGGCTAGCAAGACGATAAAACTCAACTTCACAAGACTTTGAATGAATAACAGGTCTATAATAAGTTAAAATGAAGAACAATTAATTATTTGTGATTCTGAATAACAAGAGCGTTAGCAAGGATAAGGGATATTTCAGACATCTATAGTAAAAACACTTACTGTTGCACATGTCTTCTCAATTGAAACACTCCTTGTGGAGGAGAGATTACTGGACTCATGTTCTCACAAGACTTGTGAGACCGTTTCTTGCTCTGTGAACAGTCTAAAGACAACTCTTCAGGAAAAGGTGAATCTTCAGGAGAAGAGCTACCGGCTAGCCTTGGGGGGTCCTCTCACAGGTAACCCAGGGGGCTGTTTTTGAGATGCAGTTTCTCAAATCTTCTGGCTCTTACAAGATAGCTCTCGCTCAAGGTCCTCCTTAAGGAATTCCAATAAACTCAGTGGACAGATGGACTCTGTTCTTGGCTTTCCATTGTCTCCTCTGAGGTAAACACAAATAGGATCCCCTGAATAAGACACACGATAGCTCTCACCAAAAATGATTCCTGGGGCATACAAACAAACACAATAACAACAGAGATCTGAAGATCATCACAACCAATACTTTAGTTATTACATATTTCTTTCCCTTATGGATTCCAGGTGTAGACTTCTAATAGTCTAAGTTTTCATTTCTAACTGTCTTCAGGAAACATAAATCTCTTCATGTTATGCAGACAAGTATTTTACTCAGGGCTGATTTAGTTAGAAGAAACTCAAGTGGAACACATTAAGGTGAATGTACCTTCTTGGATTGCTTCAAAATAGCTAATATTTCAAAAATCCTTTTTATATCTATTATGTTTTTAAAAAGGCATTTAGAATTCTCTTTCAAAAGATGAAACTTGTAGAAACTGAAACAATAATTTTGGGAAAACAGACTCTGTGGCAGTGACACTATTTGTTTTATTAGTGAAAAACGGGGTTGCCTTTCATTAGTTTTTTTTTTTTTTTTTTTTTTTTTTGTGAAGGGGCTATGTTCCAATGAGACACCTGCACTATAAACCCTCATTATTCTGCTTCCAAGAAGGGCCTCTGGTAAGGCTGATGTGTGCCTCATCTGTAGATAAGGGTATGCAACAATCTTCACACAGAAAAAACTGTCAGTGGTCATGTAGCCTCGAGAACTTTGCACAGGGAGCCTCTTTCTTTGGTTGTGGGATAATTCTCCTTTACAGAGGTAAGCAACGCCAAGCCATTAACAGAGGTTAGTATGGCTTGAGCCTAAGCTGAGAAACTCTTCCCTGTAGTTTGCAGTACAGAGCTAGCTCCAGGTACAGAAAGCCATGAGGCATGAGGTACAGACTGATAGCTTCATCATGAGAACATGAGATACCAAGAAAAGGTTGGGAGCAGGTAACTTGAGAAAGCTTGAGTTGTAGGCTCTGGACTCATGATTCCAATAAAACAAGGCAGATGGTGGCTTAGAAAACTGAGGCACTAAGTGGACTCCTCATCAAAAATGTCATTAATTTTAAAGATTTATTTGCTTTTACTAAATGTTTATGAGTGTTTGCCTATGTGTATGTCTGTTCATCGTGCGCATGCCTGGTAGCCACATGGGTCAGAAGAGGGCATCAGATACCATGGAACTGAAGCTACAGATAGATATGAGTTGCCTTATGGGTGATAGGAATTGAGCATGGGTCCTCTGGAGAGTGGCCAGTACTCTAAATTGCTGAGCCATCTCCCCAACCCCAAGAAGGCCTTGAACATAAACTACCACAGTGTGAAGGAAGCATCATGGAGGACACTAATGTAAAGCAGGAGGCAGAGAAACAAAATAGACCATACCTCTTTTCAGTGCTCTAAAGACTCAAGAAGCTCCTACATCAATTGTAAGCAATGTCTATTAAGGAAATCATGAGTATGCCACCAAAGATTCTTGGGACTAAAGAACCGATCTTTAGGATCATGTATCTCCAATAAAAGGCCTGGAAGACTGAGTGGGAGGAATCTCCAGAAAAGTATTTGGAAAGAGAAGGCAAGCGCTAGGGATGAGAGATAATAAAATTGAGCACCAATCTTCTAGAAATTTCTTAACAGAATAAAAAGGAACCCAAAAGAGAAAGAGAAATATTGAGAAGACAACTTCCATCTGCTTTCATCAATGCATATAGCTGTGTCCACTTGAGTGACAAAACAACCATAGGACAGATGCAATTACAAGAGGTCAGGAGTAGCTGGGCAGAGGTGGCACACGCCTTTAATCCCAGCACTCGGGAGGCAGAGGCAGGCAGATTTCTGAGTTCAAGGCCAGACTGGTCTACAGAGTGAGTTCCAGGACAGCCAGGGCTACACAGAGAAACCCTGTCTTGAAAAACCAAAAAATAAAAAAGAGGTCAGGAGTAGACTGCTTGGTGTTGGAGTGGGGAATCTACATCGTGCTGAAGTCATGGTTCTGGATCAGAGAATAGCATACTGCATGCGTAGCAGTAGGCAGTTGGTGAGCAACTTCCTTTCTGTTCATGACTTTCTCTTATCAAGCCATGCGAAAATTCTGGGAAAGGACAGACCGAAATACCCCAGATTGCCTATCAGCAGCCCTGTACTATGGCCCTTTTATCAGCTCTGAGAGGCAACCCCATGCTGTCGTCCAAATTCCCTGTCCTATTTTCCTTTGTGACTCACTCTGAAAACGGGACAAATACTTTCTGAGCCCTCACAAAGATAAGGAGTTTGCCAGCATCCTGAGATTTGGCCATGGGTGTCATGAGCCCCTTCTGCTTTGCAGAGCACACTCAAAGACGTTTTGTCCTTGTTGGGTAGTTATACTCCTGTGTCTCTGACTCTGCCCCTCCTTTCCGTTCATTGATGAATAGCATGAATGACCTGACTCTCCAAAAGCCCCTTCTATGAGCTGAGTCCTTGCCTGTTCTCAAGCTTCTCTAAGAAGATTTATATTTCATCTGCTTTTAATAAATTCACGTTCAATGCAAATGTTTATTATTGGCTGTCAAAACAAGTTTAAAAATGAGAATATTCCCATTTCTTGCAAACATGTTTGTGAGGTTAAAAGAAAAAAAAGAGAACTCCCAGAAAGATGATCTTCTCTGTGATAATGACTCAACACTTGGAGCTTCTATATAAAGAATGGATCACATGCAAACATTCTACAGTCTGTTATTGGGGGTGGGGTGGGTGTTATTGTTGAGAGAGGTAGAGCCAGAGAGTGACAAGGCCAGAGAGAGGCAGAGACCCTGCTAGACCATGTACATGGCGGACAGAGGTTAACCTGGTGTGTTCTTCAGTTACTTCACCTTTTTTTCCCGAGTCAACGTACAACATGTTTAATATCATTCGGACTTTTACCAAGTGTATTTTCTGGTTCTTCTTTCCTCCTTTTCTACCCTGACTCCTGTTGTCTCTGTATTCTTCCCACTCTTTGGTCTCTTTCATGTCCCACGTGTCCTTTTCCAATATCTCTGTCAACCTTATAGCTCTCTGATTTGGACTAGACTGGCTGGTCAGCTACTCATGCTCCTGCCAAGATCTGCCTGTTTCTGGTTCCCTGGTGCTGGGGTTGCAGGTGTGAGTCACCATGCCTGGCTTCTACCCGCATGCTGGAGACTCAACCTCAGGTCCTCCTGCTTGCATGCCAAGCACTTTACCTAATGAACCACCTCACCAGCTCTTCTTATTCTACCACAGCAATAATAATAATAATAACAACAACAACAATACCATCCCTACCCAGGTTGTACTGCAATATAAGGAAGAGGAAACAAAATACGTGGATTACTACAGTATAATTAATGATGGATTTTCTCAACTATCACTGAATGCTGATTTTACAGTTGAAAAGGCAAATGTGTTATTTTAAACATTAGTGGATAAAAGAATGATTTAACAAGCACTTCTTGGCTTGAAGATAACCCATCATTAAAGTCTGACTTAAATTTAGATGTGAGAGAATTACTCCTCTTACAGCTAAATCCTTAACCTCAAAGAATACCACAGCCTTATCTAGCCCTTCCCTCTAAAGAACTAAATGGGGTTTCACTGACATTTTCTTACTGCTCTCAGTATTCCCTGAGTGAAGGTAGCATTGTTTCTGTTGGGCAGATAAGAAAATGCATAGAAATTAAATGGAATGCTTAAGATTATTCTTCCAGCCAGAGCACTGGGAAGACAATGCTGGTCTCCAGAGCCCACACCAATACTTAACCATCTATGTCAATCTTCACAGGAAAAAAGGGCACAATGAGTGCCCAGACACTAAATGTGTTTTACTACCCTCTACACAACGACAGTTGTATTTCAGAACTTTCCCTGAAGGCGACCTTTGCCTTTAAAAGGACACAAGGGCAAAAGTTTGGCACAACTAGCCCTTACCAAGAGTTCAGAATGATTTTGTTTTATTTCTTCCTGTTCTATCTATCATGAGAAGTTGACCTTCTGGCTGTTAAGTAATCTGAGTGCTTGTGTGACCCCATAAATAAATACCCATGCTCGAGGTACAAAGGTAGAGAGTCTTTGGGTATTGCAGGAATCCCATTTTATTAAATGGAGAATCTACAGATTACATTTGCAATTTGCCCTCGACAATATATAGACAAGAATTGGTACTGGAAATTAGTTAAATACCTAACTAATTAATTAATTAATGGTTCAGAGAAGAAACACGCTAAGCAAACTAAGTGTTAGTGCTGGCCCTGTTACTAATTCATGCAATAATTTTAAAATGAATTTTCAAACCATAAATCAATAAATACATAGAGAGTGAATGTTGTTTCAAAAGAATATTTTGAAATGGCCAGACTTGTGTTCCTGCATATTTATACAGTCCAGTCACCAAAGTTTCCATTTTCTCTTTGTCTATATTTACTCAGCCTTGCTTCTTATAGATTTTGTTGTTCAACAAAGCTAGGATAAAATTATTGTGTGGGGGTACAGTTATGTGGGAGTATACAAGTGGTGGGTGAATTACTGTAAGGTGCCTGTAGAGGTCAGAGGTCAATCTCATCTTACCACTTTTTGTTTGAGACAGGGTGCTGGTAAAATTCCTTCCTTGGAGGGAGACATAAACAATGTCTACCCTTCCTCCTAAGGTACCAAAGGCAAAGCTCATCCTGGAGAACCAATGAGTTCATTAGCCCTATTGACAGTGGCTAAGGGGCTATGGTCAAGAGCTTTGAAGCAACCACACTGGAAGTCTACACCCTTGCGTGGACGAGGAATCCTCCATGGCTGTACAGGTAGCTCCATAGATGGCCATGTAAATGGGGTCCGCTGCCCTTGTCCTTCTCAGCTTAGACACTTCTAGCCCTTTCCTGGGACCACATGCACGTAGGAAAATGCTGCTGGAGGATGTAACTAGATATGTGAGTGAGGATTCTCTGATTTACCTTGCTCCTTTTTCGCTGGAGGAAAGTTAATAGTAAATCCAGCTGTGCTGGTCTTGTGTAAGTGGGCACAGATGAACTCTAGAAGACAGGGGCAGTTTTGACAAACAGACTAGTACTTGACCAGCACATTCCTGTTTCAGTCTCCCATTTCTCCACAGCTGATATGATATTCCTGTATATGCAGGTTCCTAGCAGCTGATATGGAATCTGAGATTTTACTTTAGTCCCTATGATTTTGAGGTACATGCTTTACCAACTGAGCCATCTTTCCAGTCTTAGCTTTCTTTTGAAATCTTACAAAGAAACACAAATTACAAAAGCAGTGTAGACAGAACTGGGGACAGGTCAAGAGTATCCCCTGAGATCCCCAAGTAACTGTCCTCAAGATCATCTTTGGAAGGGCATCATATTTCATATATGTACATTAAATGTTGAAGCCTAACTGTGGTCTTCTCATAAATATGAAATAAAAGAGCCATTGGGCTGTTAGGAAACAGAGTCAACTTTAGACGTACTTGAATTTAGAGTTCTGTCTTTATGTATGTTATGCCTTTTACTTTCCAGAATGAGATTCCTTTTTGGTCAAGTTTACTATAAGTTATTGTGCTCTGCTAAACTGCTCATCAAATTTCATAACTCACTTGACCATGCATACTTCAAATTACTTCAGTATATTTTCTATGTGGAAAACTGCATTTCACTTTCAAATACTGAAAAGGGTAAATAATATACTTTAACAAGAGTGCTTGATACTTTTAAAAGTCATGTTTCTGCTCTGGTATCGGAGCAGATCACTACTCCTCTGAGCCACTGTTGTGTGCTTGGCAGCCAGGTTGTATTGAAGAGATTGATCTTCAAATTCGAGAACCACACTAAACAAGGCAAGGTGATCAAACCAGAGAGCTGATATAGGAGCAAGGGATGAGATAAAGAGTTCAGTCCCAAACTTCATACACATTTTGAAAAACAGAATAATTGTCTCATATAATGGAACTTTCTGGGGCTTCCCAGAAAGAGGCAGAACAAGGTTAAAGTGGAAGTTAGATAATCTGGCTCCTATTCTGGACTCCTCACTTGCACAAGGCAGTATCCTACACTATGGATGCACCCATCTCCAAAATGAGGGGCTGCACAGTATTCCATTTCTGTGACTCCATGAATGGAATACTAGCCATGAAATGCTAGCTTCAATGCAGACTGAAGTTAACTGCAGAGAAATGTAAATCTGAGGACACTAGGTAAGGGAGGAGGGTTAACCTAGTTTTCCTTAGAGCCAGGAAGGAGAGGAAAAGATTCTATACATTTGGAAGAACCATTGGGCTGCAATGAGCCCTGCCATAAAGGCATGTCTCAGAGGATGTAAGGAGGACAGGAAGCTACAGACTAGACTACTACTGTTTGACATTTGGTTTCAAAGAACCTTTGACAAAAACACATGCATCTGTACATTTAGTGTCTCCTGTCTGACAAAACACAAAGCAAGATTTGTTGTGATTATGCTTTGAAATTGTGCTTGCAAATGAATCATGCGGATATCTACATCCTCTGAAGACTGCTTATACGTGTGAGAGTCATCACCCATTCAGTCTGTCAACAGTGCTAGGCACACATACATTGTTGGCATCCTAGTGTAATGAATAAGCTACAGACCATTAGTTAGAAGTTAAAGATTAATGGATTTGGTATACAAACTCAGTCTTCATTTATACAAATTTTGTAATCTTCCTCCATTTCAACAAAACTAATACTGCCTGGTTGTTTCCCTGGGTCACTGGAAAGCCCCTTGTATCCTTGGAGTTCAATAAACCAAGGAAGGGAAAGCCAGCATTTAGACAAGCACTGTTCTAAGCAGGGAATTGCTGTCTGAGAATGGGGCCATCATTGGCTCATAAGAAGAAATGCACCTGTTGGATGGTTGTAAGTACAGTGCTATGGAGGAAGGGGTGTGTGCATATAACAGTCAATACTAGAATGACTTTATTAGCATCATAAGGATGCATGCAATCTTCAACAACATGACAGTAGACCAGGCTATTCCTTCTGGCAATCAGAGACCATGTAAAACAGTTTAGCTGATCAGGTGATCTAATTAAAGTCAGGCAAGAATTCAATCCAATTCACAACTACGAAAAAGTGACAAGCATGCAAATTAGATTTTAAAGTGCTTACTCAAGTGGAAAAAAAAAAAAAAGAAAGAAAAAAAAATGAAATGAAACAAAACTGTTGGACCCAGAAAAGAGACCTACAGGGCAGCTCCTCAAAAGCAAATTTGGGAGTCTTATAAAAGCTTAATTTATGGGGGGCTGCGATGTTTAAAGCTTTACTCAAATGCTACCAACAAGGAAATATTATTCAAGTTAAAGTCTTTTGTAGCTTTAATAAGAATGATAAGAAACATTAAGCACGACTACTGCTGAGGGGAGGTTGCAGGAAGATCTCATGGCCAGGATGAAGCTGAATCACCAGGTGTGGAGATAGGAGTTATTTCCCTGACTGATGTCTTTTGTAATGAGAGACTCCCTGAAAATAAAATTTATAAGCATGCTATTGTGAAGACAACTTTCTTGCCGTTAGCAGTCCTACAGCGATAACATTCAGAAGAAGGGAAAAGAGCAAGAACAAGGTGCCCTGATTACTCTATTAGCCCCAGCCCTTCATCTCATTTTTGAAATGTAGTTAACATAACCTTTCTTATTTTTTGAGAAGAAAAACCATGAAAAAATCTAGTGTCAAAAAACTGATTTGCAACATTATGTTTTAATTAAAATTGAATAAGCCTTCCAATTAATATTAAAAATTTAAAAGCCCAGCTAGCAAACGTACATTATTAAAAGCTGCATCGGTTATGTCAAAGAAATTAGCATTTGATTTTTTTTTCAGGTTCATTGTCAGATTCTTAAATGATCAGTGTCTTGAAACTCGGATTCAAATGTTAATATTTCAGTTGCCCAAAGCTGAGTGTGAAGTCATGACAGAATATGTTCATTTAGTGCAAATAAGTTAATAATCTCAAATGTGTTGAGATGCCCATATAAAACAGATTGATTTACCGCTAAAGCAAACAAAACAACACCCCAATACCCAATACCTGTACAAAACCAAAGTTTCAAGAAGGGGATTAAAAAAAAGCTGTATTATGTATTACCTTGAAAAAAAATCAAGAGCTCCATAACCCTAACATTCTACAAAATGCTTATCACCCAAACTTGTAAAGTTTTACACTTCCAAGTTCCTGTTTCAAAGGAAGCAAAAATCCTTTATCTGGTGTGAATTTGCAGCAGTCATTTTATCTTTCTGATCTAATTTTCACTATGCTTCTCTGTTTATTTTATTTTTAATTGCTGCGGAGTGCAGCAGGAGGGAGTATCAAAGTCCCTGCAAATGTTTGCCTAGAACTACCACCATGAACCGGTAAAAATACAATCCCAGAGATTTCAAATAAAATCGCACGCTCTCTCAAATTCCCATGGGGGGGAGGCGACAAAGAAAACAAAATAAGAATACAGAAACTTGAGTCATTCCGGTACATCCGCAGTGACTGGTGCTGGAGAGGTGAGAACACCAAAGAGAAGCCTGGCCTGAGCTCCCCTGCCGGCAGGATGCTCAGACAACAATGGCTAGGATGGGCTCTGCTTGTGTCGCTACTTTGCTGTGTCTGGCAGTGCCAGGAAAAATAACCTATCTGTAAAGAATGACAAAACAGAAACGCATGCTTCAGGCTACCAAGGAGATATAGCCTTCCCTTCCTCCCTCCGATTCTCAGGCGCCACCGACTCCCCACGGCGGACCTAACATAGGGCCGGGGCCGCCAACAAGCAAGTTCCTGCGCAAGGAGTTTTATTTCCCGCAGCTCTCCACCTGCTGGGCGGCGCTCGGCGGAGCCCTGTCACCCCTTCGGCGACCCCCGTGGGCTGCAGCAGAAGGAAAACCGAGCTCTGGGCAGGGCGGGGGCGGGCGGCTGCCGCGGATCCGGCCCGCTACCTCCGCAGCTCGGTGGCCTCCCATTGGCCGCGACGCGGGCGGGAGGCTTGGGAGGAGGGAGGCGGGAGCGAGGGCGGCGGCAGCGGCGGCGGCGGCGGCGGCGGCGGGAGGGGACCGGGAGGCCCGGGCGGCGCGTGCGGCCAGGCGGGAGAGCGGCTGCAGCTCGCCCGGGTCGCTCCAGTGGAGACCCTTCGCGGAGCGCGCGAGTGGCGAGGAGCAGGGCCACCGCAGCTCTGCCCCCTAACCCCCCGCTTCGTGACACCCCTCACTCGGCCGCAGCAGGAGAACAGTCTCCAAGTGGCCAGGGAACGGGGAAGGGGACGCCGCGGAGGCCTGGTCAGAGGGACCGTCCCCTTTTGTGGGCGCACCGCCACCAGCGCCCTTCCCCCGAGGCGCTCTACCCCCGGAAGCTTTGTCGCACCGCTCGGCCGGGCGAGGACGCCCAGGGAAGGGAAAAGCGGGGGCTCGAAAGCTCGCGTGGGGGAGCTGCTGAGAGCGCCACCCGCCCAGCCGCCACCTCCTGTATCCTCCATCCGCCGCATCTCTGGGGCTGCCTTCCGCACTCCCGGCCGGAGCCCAGCCGCCTGCGCTGCGGCCCGCACACACGCACACACACACGCACACACGCGCGCGCACACACACACGCACACACACACACACACACACACACACACACACACACTTCTCGGCGCGCACGCACGCCCGCCCTTCTCCCCGCCCCCTCCCCTGCTCCTTGATCTCCCGTCTGTTTTATTACTCCTGGTGCGAGTCCGGCGGACTCCGAGGCCCGCTATTTGTTACCAGCTCGCTCTCATTGGCGGGGAGCGCAGAGCAGCGGAGAAGGGGGTGGGGAGGGGAGGGGAAGGGAAGGGGTGGCCACTGCCCGGAGCCGTCTCCGCGCTGCTGTTGGTGCCGCTGCCGCCGCTGCTGCTGCCTCTGCTGCCGCCGCCGCCTCCGGCTCCTCGCTCGGCCCCTCTCCGCCTCCATGTGCCGGATAGCGGGAGCGCCGCGGACCCTGCTGCCGCTTCTGGCGGCCTTGCTCCAGGTAAGCGGAGGTCCCGGGTGGGTCGGGCTGCGAGCGGGGTGGGGCGTGAGGCGCTGGGTCCCTTTGTTCCCCGCGCCGCTGCGGGGCCGGGCTGAGCACCCGGGAAGGGAGGTGCCACACCGCGCGGCCGATAAACTGCACGGGCAAGAAGCTCGGGCCGGACTCCCGGGCCAGGCTCCCTGGCCAGCTGCTCTACCGCGCCTTCTTCGGCGAGCCTCGGTCACAGGGTCTCCTTGGCTTCGCCTTTGGGTCAAGGCGAGCTCGAGGGATGTTCCCAAACAGCAGAAGGATGAGGCAGGAGAACTCCTAGGTTTTGTAGTTTTCTGTGCTTCTCGCTCCCTCGTATTGTACTTTGATCGGATTTTTTGTTTGTTTGTTTTGTTATTTTCCTTCAGGGAGGGGTCGCGAGTTTGTACTAGGAATTCTCACTCTGGTGTCTTAGTTACAGGACTTGCCTCCACCCCACCCCGCTCCAGTACCCGCGCGCCTCCTGGTGCGCAGGGGCGCCGGTGTCCTATTGTCTTCATCCCAGCTCAGAGTTGCCTTCTGGCCTTTGGATTCTCTTGCCCTGGCAATATTCTATGTCGGTCCCACTTGAAAGCGAGTCTGGTCCCCTGCCACAAAGAGCGTCGGCCGGCAGGCGCTTCAGCACGCTTGTGGCCCCGGATCTTTGATACCAGACCTAGCGAGAAGTCCCCATTACTTGGCCATACACATATGTCTATATCTATTCTTTTCTCTGTACGGTTGCCTCTGCCCTACGTGGGTCCTGGGGACGCAGTTGCCTGTAGCCACCCTCACTTTTCCCAGCGAGCCTTTTCATTGACTGCACTTAGGGGCTTGGTGGCGCGGCTGGAAGCACCTGCTCCACGCAGGTCCCGAGTTCTCTTGCCACTCCGCGACGCGGGACCCCAGCCCAACTTTCCCGAGTCTTCCCGGCAAAGGATGTTCCTACCCTAGTCCCGGTCTTCTGCAGGCCCCATTGGCCAGGCCACACTGCCTTGGACGCGACCCTTGCTCTGGGCGGGGTCTAAGCAGGGGTCCCAAGTCTGTCCCCACGTGCGGTGGGGTCCGGTAGAGGCTGCGGGAGAGGGGTGTGTCCGCCCTCGCTGCTTGGCAAGGAAGCCCGCCCTGGAGTCCCGTGCACACCCCCATCCGGAGGAGCGGGTGGCCAGCAGGGTGGTAGCCCCAAGTGCGGGCGAGGCTCGGAAGTGCCACCCCGCGGGCAGTGGAAGCGAGAAATGGGCACAGATGGTGCTGTACTCTCCCCTCCCGAGTCAGGGCCTGGGCACCCGGGCCTCGGGACTGGAAAGTGCTACGGTCACCGAGGCGGGACGAGGCCCGCTCGGAGTCTCTTTCTCCCGCCGCCCTCTAGAGGGGTGTGGGCCGCGCCCGCGTCGAGCCCTGTCCATGGTGCGCGGCGCTGCAGAGGGTGGCCCTGCCCTGCTTGCCTCACTGCTCCCGGGATCATGCTCTCCCCAATGACCACTCCTAGGCCTCCCGGGTCCTTAGGTTCCCTTCCCCTTTCTTGGATTTCTCCTTTTGTTCTTCTCCCGCTGGTCTTTCTCTCCCCCTTCCCCCACTCACCAGTTCTCCACCCTCCCCCAAGGCTTTCCTGACTCTGGGATTTCAGAACTATTAGACTAGACATTTTTGGCCTCTGCAGTTTTGGAGAGTGGATGGAATTCTTTCTAACTTGGAGGAGACCTGCCAGTCACTTGCTAACAAAAGTACCTCCTGTTATAAAACCGCCCTTTATTCTCCCAGCGCACACTCCTCATTCCTTCACCCCCTGTCACTTCGTTTATTGTCTCTTCTTTTTAAAATGGGCTTTTTGAACGAGGTTAGACGCAGGGGAAGAAGGAAAAGAGTTCTGCTTCCAGTGTTTGAAGTTAAGGGGGAAGACAAGACAAACTTAAGAAACCCCGTGAATATTGTATTTTCTTTCTCCTTTTTTAACAAAAGAGACGTCATAAATCAAAAGAGCTCACTTTTCAAAGCAGGATTTTTATACATCACAGGATGCTTTTGCTTCAGTATCAGCTATAGATGATTGTTTTGTTAATAACTCTTTAATATAAATGTAATTTCGAATCGAATATTGATCAGTGAAGTTGGGGCCTGTGTTGATCATTAATGCATGGAGAATCTTTTTTTTTTCTTTCACCCCCCCCCCCCCGTCTTTTCTGGTGTGAATTTTGGATGCCCTTTTTTCTTTAGGCATTAAAATACCATTTATAAACATTAGATATTAGCTTAATATTTCCAGTGCATGTGCTTTCACATTGTCTTTTGTGCTGATTGATAAACCATTGTAAAAAAGGAGGTTATAACTTTACCTCAGAGTACGCAACAACCTTACACTCCACTAATGCAGTCACACTGAGGGATTTTGAAAGGTCATTACAGGCAGGCGTTCCAGTTTTGCCTCATGGGTTTTAGGGTTAAGTGCACCATGTGGCTTGTACAACTGAGATTAGCAGTGACTTTGAGCTAAAGATCTGCTTTGCACTCCAGAACAACAAAGATCTATCTGCAAGGTGAACGTGGCTTCTCTGCAGTCATCTGCTATTAAAAGTCTCTGGTTGCTTTTTTCCCCTTTCCAGTGCAGACTAAGCAGCAAGGGTTTTAGAACAGAGAATGGACAGGCTATTAGTGTAAATATAGAGGAACCTTATCTTTTCAGACCAGTTACAGAGCAATGACTGTTGAGAGAACTCTATACCTTTGGTTCCTTACAGAACAGTCTGTGTTCCATGCTTCTCCTGCCTGGGTTTTTATTTAGTTATGCTTCTATATAGATTTATGTAATTCTGGTTAATTTTACATAACAAGATAGTCACCTTCCAAGATTTCCTTTTTTCCTTCATTACAATTGAAGGTGTCAGCATTGTCTTTTTACATGAAATGAAACAGAATTTGAGCATGAAACTTCAACAGCTGAGGGTTAAGGCATTATGCCACAAAGTTGTGATTAGAATCCTTTGTAAAGTACATAAGAAGCTTTCAAACCATTACATAGACTTATTGTTGGGGGGGAGGGAGTCAATTTTACTGTTATTACCAACCCAGTAATTAATAGATTAGGAGCCTGCTTTGTTTTTCTAGTTCACAATTTAATTGCACAGCCTGTTGTTCTAATTTAAACACACCTGACTGCATTATGTAGACTCAAGGCTAGTACCTTAATGTTGGGGAACAGCCATCTAGAATCTTAGTTTGATCCCACGTGGTTCAACCCTGGATGAAGATTTCGAAAGAACTGCATGCGGTATGAACATTTCTCATCTACCTATCACGTACTCATTCTGCAAAGGTTGATATTCAGCACTTTAAACACATAAAAACTCAGCTTTGTTTCAGGAAGTGGGAAGTCCAGGATTCAATGATGACTTTATGTATCTCAGTGTTTGATTTTTATGTGCCCTGGTAGGCAAAATTCTTGAGAAAGTAAGGTCAGCTTAGTTTGTATTCATGTTAGACTTTGCTCACTGAGCATAACTGTGCCTTTCTTTGCCTTTCCTGGGGTACATCGGGTTATAACAAGAGGTGGTCCATTTCAAATGTACTGGGTGTGATTTGAAGAAAGACTATTTCTCTCTCCTAACATATTTTTGGCCATAGTTTTAAAAATACACATGACACACATTTAGGCCTCAGTTTGAAGCTCAGATTACTCATAAAGAGTATGAGGTTTGCCTTGAATACCTCTGTGAAAGTCTGCTCTGACCTTCCAAAAGTTCAAGAAGAAATACTTCTTCATTAGTTTTTATTTTTACAAAATCTTCCTGGAACACATTATATTGGTGACAGTGTATTGTACTAAACTGTCCTTGATATTTTTATTAAAAATTTGCAATCCATAAATCTGTTGTGCCTCATTAAGGTTTGGGGTTATTAATCGCGGAATGTGGAGACTTAAAGCAACATTTAATCTCATTTTAAAATGCTGCTGCTGCTTTTTCCTAATCCAAGTGACTCAGATCCATCCTGTTTTCAATGGGGAGCTTCTCAAGTCAGAAGAGTGATTTTAAGGGAAAATCAGAGCTGTTATTTAAGAAGTGGAGTGTTTATGTATACACTTCACAATTTTACCCAAGTTAACATTATTCAAATTTGTTCTTTTGGCTCAAATACAAAAAGTAATCAAGTTTAAGAACTGCTCAGATTTGGCAGGGAATATTATCAACCATTTAAAAATATGATAGATTTGGAATCTGGATTTCTTTGAATAAGTATTTTATGCCTACTGTCAGAACATCTAGAACCTAAGTATTTTCCAAGTAAAGAACTATGAGTTGAAACATAATTTGCACCAAGTTATGGTCTGTAACGTGTATCTCTCTGTTTTCCTGCTAGAGCTTTATTTTTGCTTTAAGGTTTTGGAAGATTATATCTGTGAATTTGAACAAAAACAGAGCATTATGTTAACTAAATTAATATCATACATTTTAACTAACCCCAGTCTTATTGGGGAAAAGGTATGCATAGATTAATATTCTGATAAGAGTTATATCCTGAAATACAAAATTGATGGCTTTAAAGTAGGGAGAAAGGTTAATTCGGGAACTAAATGAGATCTTTTGAAAGATATGGGTTTTAAAATGATAATTTATATTTTAACAGTTTTTAAAGGGAAAATTTAAATTAGACATAAATCCTGTTTGGTTTCTTTTTTCTTTTTCTTTTTAAAATTGAGTTTCTTTAATCATTTAAGGTTTTTAATATACATTTATTTATCTATTTATTCTTTCTTTCTTTTTTTCTTTCTTTATTGTTGTGCATTGGTGTTTTACCCGCATGTGTGTCAAATCCCCTGAAACTGGAGCTACAGAAAGTTCTGAGTTTCCAATGTGAGTGATTGGAATTGAACCCTGGTACCTGGAAGAACTGCTAGTGCTCTTAATCTCCGAGCCATCTCTTCAGTGCCCCGTGCTCAGTTTCCTATTCCTTGTCAGTTATTCTTTACTAGTGAGGATACTTTCTCATGTGGTCTTTCAAATGCGCTCACAACATTCTAAGTCCTTAGTCCTTGGGTTCTGTATGTGCACATACACACATACAGAGATACTGATATATAACATGTATGTGCATGTCCATATGTGTGTATGTGTGTGTATACCACGTGTAGAGATCTAATATATAGAGGGATATTTCCTTCTGTGTTAGGTGTAGTTTGACATCAAGTGACAGTGAGTAATTGATTTATTACTTTGTATAGATGCTGATTTAAAGCATCATGAGAATGGCTGTTCTGTGTACACATGAGCTACTCTTGTGTGGTGTCTGAGGCAAGAGCTGGTGGAGAGATCAGGAAGCCTGGGGGTCTAATCTGCTAGATGTAGTCTGTTCACTGTAAGCTCTTGTGATCTCATTTACCTCAACACTACTGTCCTGGGCCTGGTTGGGCTAATTGGTTGCTAAGGACTTTTTACCTCAACACTACTGTCCTGGGCCTGGTTGGGTTAATTGGTTACTAAGGACTTTTCCACTTCTGCGATTCTTAGAATTGCTTAAAAAATACTTCAGCCATGCTTCATTTTTAATTGTTTTGGAATAACTTTAATTTTAAACATAAAATGTAAAAATGTTTAGATACTCAGAGTGGCAGATTTGAGGACTCACTACTAACAGTGGCTTATCCTACAAGATCACTTAGCAGACATTCATGTTTCATACTCTTGCCTCTTAAACTTGAGTATCTTACACTGACTATGCTTCTTTAAAGGTAGAAGTGAACTATTTGTGAGAAGGAAATAGATTTAAAGAAAAATATGACTAATATTACAGAGATTATTGAATTGCCCCTTTGCTTTGAGAGAACGGTTTGTGTGAAAACCATTGAATTGAATGATAGCTCCAGCATTAGTCTAGAAAGCCCTCACGTTGTTTTTCTTCAGGTTATTTTTGTATTCAAGACATACATACAATGTATATGATGCTTGAAGGTAGTTATTGAAGCACTGTTTATTAGAAATGGCTGGATTATAACTTAGTCTCTCAGTATCCCTCAGTAATAGTTTAACAATTTGTGATGTAATATACAGACAGACTTGAAAATCCCTACTGTGTGGAACAAAACATTTTAGTTTTACATCTTTGGAATTGTTAAAGTAGTCCAAAGACCTAGAATAACTACAGAAGATGCCATCAAAATAAGCAGAGGGGCTGCAGTCTTCTGAGGATCAAGTGGACAGATAATAAAATGGCATAGAACATAAAACTATGCAGGGTGTAAGTAAATTGACCTAAACTAGTGGTACAGAATTCAAGCAGCATGAAACAACACACAGTGAGTCCAAAAGATGACTATCAGGATGACAGAGAGCTTGTGCAGGTTAGTTTTTGTCAGTTTGTCACAAATGAGTCTCCTGGGAATACAGCACCCAAGTCATGCATCTGCCTCCATCAGACTGGCCTAAGGTCATGTCTGTGGGGGAATTTCCTGATTAATGATGGATGTGGGAGAGAGATCCCAGTCCACTGTGTGCAGAGCTACCCCTGAGCAGGTGGTTCTGGATTGTCCTTACAAAAAGAACTGAGCAAGCCATGAGGAGCAAGCCAACCGGCAGCATTCTCCATGGCCTCTGCTTCAGTTCCTGCTTCCATGTTCCTGCCTTGAGATCCTGCCCTGATTTCCCTTGTGAGATGCAAGTATAAGCCAAATAACCCCTTTCTTTCGCATATCGATTTTTTCAGTGCTTTATCAGAGCAACCGGGATAAATGGATACAAGGCATCCATGTTGACCTCATGATAGGACTGTATTGTGCCATTACCTGTGCCTGAAAGGTTATACTAGAAGGAAACATTGAGATATTTCTTACATACTCCTGACTGCTTGACTATTAAGCATTCATCTGTTCTGTTGGTGGAAGTGGACCCTAAAGTGAGGTGGAAGTCTGGGAATCTGAGGGCCTCTGTTTGATAAGTGATCCATCTTGTGTTTTCCCAAGTCCAGTTGGGAAAATTTGTTATGTGTTTTTAAAATGTCTTGACTATTTAAAAGAAAGCGCCATCTAACATATGAAATGTTAGAACAGAGTAACTCAGATTTTCAGCGATCTGTCCCTAAGGTGTTTGTTTGTTGGTTTGTTTTGTGTTTTGTTTTCTTTTCTTTGGTCTGTTTTTAATTTTGGAAGTATGGGAGGTTTGCCTACATGTATGCCTGTATGCAGGCATGGATGTGTGTGCCTGGGTGCTTAAGGAGGCCAGAAGAAGGTATCAGATTCCCTACAAGTGGAATGACTGACAAGTGTGAGCCACCCTGTGGATGATGGCTATCAGATCAAGGTCCTCTGGAAAAGCATCTCCGGCTATGCACCACTGAGGCCTTTGTCCAGCTTCCTATGTTCCCCCTCAACAGAGTATACCTGTGTCTGTAGGAATAAAGAAAGGAAGGACAGAAGGTGGGAGGAATAGATCGAAAAGAGAGAGAGGCTGCTTATTATGGTGCTTACCTGCTACTTCGTACTGGAGCTGCCATTTTAACACTGTCTTGTGTGAAGCTTTAAAATAATTACTAGACTGTTTGAACCCCACATCCCTCATGCTCCCCATGGCCTCTTTGCCATCCCCTCTCCTCATCCGTTCTGTAGTGTTTTGATGGATTAAGAAACCATTTCTAAGAGAAAGTAAATTGAAAGATTTATGCTTTGAAATATTTCTGATTCCAGATATTTTGGAACAAGAATTGTTGACCAATGATTTCTTTTCATCATTAAGCTAAATTTCAATTTTTTTTTTCCAGCTTCCTTCTGTTGCCCTGAGTTTTGTACATTTACTTTTTTTGGCTTGCCATGAGAGATGTTACAATTGCCATTTACTTTTCTCCCACATTTACAGCTTCAAGGTGTTTCATAGTGTGCTTCAGACTTTAGAACGGACAGTAAGTTACTCCAGTATGCCAGAGGAGCTCAAAGGTGATAGAAAATCAATGATGCTTAGGTGTTTGGAATCAGTTTGCAAAGTCTTTTTAAAAAAATTCACATAATACCAAATAATGTATTTAAAATTTTTAAAAGTTAGAAATTTTGATTTCAGAGGTCAGGGACAATTGTATGAAATATTTATGTAACCCTGCAGGATAGGTGATATTCTCCTTTTAGAGGTAAACTCAGGCAAGCATGAATATTTTTCCGAACTCAAAACTATGTCTGTTGTAGAAGGTTGAATTTGACTCAGGATGGGCCCCTTTTAATATGAGTGCTTGCGTGCGCGCTTGTGTGCGTGGGGGAAGGGGGGCTGGCAAAGACCACGTTGGTACAACCACTTGTGCACGTGTGTATCAGAGCATGCAGTTATGCATGGAGGTAGGAGGACCATATCAGCTACCTTCTTCAGGGATTCTTCACTGTATTATTACTGTTTTGAGATGGGGACCTCCATTAATTCTAGAGCTTACTGATTTAGCTAGTCTGCCGGCCCTCTAAGCCCCAACGCCACCCTGATTCCCTCTAGGATTGTATGGGTACAGCATATGATCTTCTTGGGGATCAGGGGGAATCCGACACAGCTCTTCATATTTGAATGGCAAGCACTTTATTGACTGAGTCATCTTCCCATATTATACCCTCTCTGTTTAATCTTAGCCTTAAATATTTTGCTCTTCTTTGGCATTTGAAGCCAACATGTGATGCTTAATTAAGATTTTCATTCTTTTTATATATCGTTTCCTGTAGTAAGAAGAAATCTTAGCCAAGTGTCCCATCAGCTATAAAAAGTTTTTCAGATTGTTGCTATTCAATAAATAAGATGTTAACAAATACACAAAACATGTTTCTGAGCCAACCTTGGGACTTAACAGAATTTTGCAAAGCCCGGAGATAGACATTTTTTTTGGAACTGTCTTTCTCCCATATTTTTTCATTGTGACCTTAAATCTAAGATATACTATCACCTAAATTTTGAGAATCTTTTCATTCTAATGGATCAATTTCCATGTATGAATATTTTTAATTACTTTTGTATCTCACAAATGACTTTATTTGGAAATATATTATATATATTTCACAAATCTCAACAGTGTGACTCAGAGAAGTTCCTGTGAGCATTTTATGGGGAATATGCAGTTTTCTGTTGAGAACACCTATAAATATTTTACTTGTAACATGGCCCCTAATGGGTAAATACCTGACTTGTGTGTAGTCTTCAGATTTTTTCTATTTGTTAGCGGGAAGCAGTTAAAAGATACCTGAGGTAAATGACTAAAAGGCCATTAATTTTATTAAGTACAAAAGTAAAGTTACTCAGTACTACTTAATATACATATTTAATTGACTATGACCACTTTAATTTTTGTTTTTTGATTCATGTTGGCTGAACTGATTGACATAAAAATCTTATGTTCATTTTTTAATTGTTTTCTGGGCCAGGAAATAAGGAAAAGTGTACTTTGTGCAGCAAAATACTGCCCTGTGCTCTAGAAGGTACTTGATGCCAGCGCTGACAGATTACCTTTTGATAGCTTGCTTCCTCATAAGGTATGGAATTTGAAATTAAGATTGCTTTTTTACACACACACACACACACACACACACACTCTTATATACATGCTCACTCTGCTAAATCAGTGGTCCTCTACCTTCCTAATGCTGAGATCCTTTAATGCAGTTCCTCATGTTGTGCTGAGCCCCAACCATAAAATTATTTGTTGCTACCTCATAACTGTAAATTTGCTCCTATTGTTATGAATGGTAATGTAAATAGCTGATAGGCAGGATATCAGATCTGTGACCCTGTGGGAGTCTTGATCCATGGTTGAGAAACAAGCACTGTGTAAGCATCCCTAGATGGTATGCTGGTTACAAAGTCCTGCATGGACACACAGCACCCTAGTAGTAGAATTGTAGCAGACTCTCTGATTCTAACAGTCCCAGTGGCAGCTTTGCTGTTTGAGAAACAACAAACACTCTTTGCTTTCTCTTGTACCTTTCTAGAGTGTGCACTTCTACTCCCTTTTACGTCTGCTTTCTTGGACTCAGTATGCCCATGTCATGGTCCAAGGCATTCATGTATTTTTATTATTTACATTTATAACAGCCACAGAAGTAGAAAAGACTCACAGAAATAGCTCTAGAAATAGGTTAAGGATGGTAAAAATGGATCATGGACAGCAGCGTGCAGTGAAAGAGTATTTAACCTCTGTGGTGTCAGTTCAGTGAACACCTTTTGTGGATCTACCATTTGGGTGTCTGTGTCTGTCGTCCAGGTAATCAGGCACGGTCACCGTAGTGGAATACTGTGACTTAGCGTCTCTACTCTTTTTTTCTAAAAAGGAATATAGAACTAAAGAACTACCCTTCTGAGCACAACATTTCCTGAAGAAGCAGTTCCTAATCTTTTCAGTATCTTCTCCAAGCTTACCAGTGACTCACTTTCAACAAGGCCCTCTGCCCAGCTTTCGTGTCCACGTTTAATTTGTAAAAGCTTACACACAGTGCTTTGCTGTGCCCCACCCTGTTTCGTTTCAACTGTCCAGAGTGTACTAGGGTGGACTTTACCCTCTGGTGTCTATGTAGCTGTGTTTAAAGAGTTGAGTGGACAGTGAGAACTGCACCACCTCCCAACCCCACTACTTCCCATCTGTCCTCCCCTCTAGCCTAGCTACTCCCGGAGACCTCAAGTTCCATAGGCGACTACACAATTATGTCTCTTTTCTTTGTTTGGTTTCGGTCAGGAGGGAAACTGTAATTTAATTTTCCTCTTACAGGTGCAGACTTGAGTTTGAATGTGTAAGTGTAACTGTGTGTGCAGGTGTGCCTGTGCATGGCACCCAGAAAGCACCTTGACTGCCATTACTCAGGTGTTGTGTATCTTGTTTTTTGAGACAGGATCTCTCATTGTCCTTCAAATGATGAAGTGTTCAGAAGCTGGCTGGAGAATCCCAGGGACCTGCCTGTCTTCTCATTCCCACCCCCACCCCTCATCCCCCTGCATTTTATATACCCAGGTTGTAACTAAATTCTGGGTATCGGACATAGGCCTCTATACTTATTCAGCAAACACTTTACTGACTGAGCTATCTTCCCAGCCCTGCAATTTATTTTACTGCATTAAAAAGATAGCTAGCTGGCTGGGAGCGGCACACGCCTTTAATCCCAGGGCTTGGAGGCAGAGGCAGGCAGATCTCTGAGTTCCACGAGTCAGGGTTACACAGAGAAGTATGTCTCAAAAAAACAAAAGTAAGCAACAACAGCACCCTCAAAAAACAGTCCCCCCAAAGTGCTCTTTTAACCATAAAAGTAATTATTCACATATAGTATTTGTGTTTTTCTGTCTTCTCTGGTAGGTAAATAAGAACTTTGCAGAACAAAGTGGCCTAACCATTGGTTTGATTTACAATTAATCTCTGTGTAGATGAAGCTATGTTTGGGCTTATGATTTTTTGTTTTTTTGTTTAGAAGCCTTCTTGATGGGTCTCTATTTTAAAGGGGGACAGTGGCATATTTATATGTAAGTACAATGTATCAGTCAATAGATTGCTTATAAAATTTTAGGGTGGAAAGTAACGACATTTTGGGAAATGATGAGGTTGTCTTTAGTGATTTATTTGCATTGATAATGATTATTTTCAAGAGTTCAATTCCTTTTCTTTCTAAACCTTGGCACTTCATAGTTAAAATATATACATATATAAATATGTATCTGGTGTGTCAATATATGCAGTGACAACTTTGTCAATATCACAATATCATACTATACCAGAGCTTTTATTCAAGTGCAATGTGAAATAATGCGGCTTGTACTATTTTTCTAAGATTTACATATACATTCACACACATACACACATACACATATCATTCATAAAGTATACATATGCATGATAATATATCTACATTTGTTGAACCCTCCAGATAGAAATGTTTTCTTTATTAAATATAACCTTATACTGAGTTAGTAGCCTTGAGTGGTGTTGTGGTTTAGTGGTTAAGAATGATCACTCTACATAAGCAATTGGAGCAGAACAGTTTATCTGTGGCTCCGTCACTGAAGGGAGAAGCACCTTGTCCCACCACCCTCTGTCCTTAACCCATAAAGGAGGGTGGAACCTCATGAGCCCTTCCCACTTCCTTGAAGAAATGTTGAAAAGGCAAATCTTGTGTGGGTAACCATAGTGACAGACAGTAAGTGAGCACATAGGCACTCTCACATCCAGAAGACACTTTTTCAGCATTCCTCTTCAGTCTCTGGCTTTCGTATTCTTCCTCAGCCTTGCCCCTTTTGTACTGTCCTCTATGCCTTGGTGAGGAGAGGGATGTGGCACAGATGTCACCTTTAAGGCCTAGCACTCCAAGTCACTTGTTTTTGAAGTTTGACCAGTTTTGAGTGTAGCATTATCCATGCCAAAAAGAAACTTATCTGAGGAGGACTGAGCTGATCTGTGGGTAAAGATAAGTATTTAGAAAGAATTTTGATATCATGTCTGTTTAGCAAAATAATTCTATTAGGTTCTGTCAGAGGGAGGTCTCTCCAGCCCTGGGTTCCTGGCCAGGTTTACAGAAGTAGACATGAGTTCTCTTTTACAAATCAGACCTTATATCTAACCAGAAAGCTGTTGGTTTCCCCCACTGCTACAGTACGAGTGGCCATCACAGCATGCCAGGATGGTCATCATTTTTAGCTGGACGGTTTCACAGTTTGATAAGGCCACCGGTGACGTTCCTTCTGCTGCCAGCAGCCTGCACAGTGCCTTGCAGTACTATGAAAGCTGGCCAGCAGAGAGAGAGAGAGCTTTGGGTCATTTCTAGCTCGATTTCTTCATCTGGAACCACAGTATGCTCTGTGTCTTTAGCAATGGGGTTAAACTTAACCATCAAATTCAGGTAGACAGCAAAGACCAGTTACAATGGACTGCATTGTTTGGGAACCTCTGGGATTTCCCTGACCAACAGCTCATAGGGATACATCCTTGTCCGATACTGGGGTTGAAATTTAATAACCTATGTCTTCTGAGATGTGCAGTATTCCTCCCACGGAGGGTACTTATACCTAGGTGCCCCCTTCACTCCCCTTTCTGCCCTTTCTTCCCATTCCTTTTCCTAGCTATATCCCCCAGTGTTACTGTCCTTTCTACCTCCATGCCTGCCTGCTACAAATCCCTTCTTCCCCCTCCATGATCCCTTTATAGTTTTCTGGCTTCTCTGGATATTTCAGGTTAAACACACAAGTGTAAAGACTTGAATCTATATCCTACATTTGAAAGAAAACAAACAACCTTAATTAAACTACGACACACACACAGTCACGCACACGCACACACTCACATACACAGACACACACACAGTCACACACACAGACACACTCACACACACACACTCACACTCACGCACACACACACAGAGACACACATAGTCACACACAGGCACACTCACGCACACACACACACAGACACAGACACACATAGTCACACACAGGCACACTCACAGACACACATACTCACAGACACAGTCACACACAGAGACACACTCACAGATACACACACTCATGCACACACGCACACTCACACACACTCATGTACACACACACACTCATACACACACTCATACACACAGACATACACTCACGCACACACACAGACACACATAGTCACACACACAGACACACTCACACACTCACACACACTCACACACGCACACACCCTGGGAGGGGGAGACCATGACCGTAAGAGGGAGACCTGGGAAAAGAAGAACAGTTGCAGTAGGAAAAAGAGTGATAGAAGTAATGGGGGCTGATAAAGGAATGAAAGATTATATGCACATATAAAACTGACAAAGAATAGCCAGACAGTAAGTAAACAAAATATTTGTCAGTGTGGAGTTGCTGGTCAGTGTGCATTGGTGCCCTGGCTCTGACACCTTGTCTAGAGTGTGAATGTGGTTTGCTACTATGTCCATGTGTAAAGTGGGGGTAATGAATCCTATTTATCATGATGTTGCCATGAAGAGCATATACGCCTATAAAGTAAGTGCCCTTAGGTAGAGAGTGCAATTTTAGATCCTTGGCTGGAGATTCTGTGACCTTGTCATGAAATTATAACCTTTTATATAATTCTAACAATGTCATTATGTTATACAAACAAAATTAGTCAAGAGAAAATGTCATGATCTGCGTAAGTTTGAACATTTAAGTTGTACATGGCTTTGTTCAGTGCTCAGTGGTATAGCTAGCTGGTTAATTCATGACAGTGTATGGGTAACCTCCCATCGGCACTCCTAAGAACACACTTGGAAACCAAAATTGAAAGGTATATATCTCTTAGTCATCTTTCCATTCTAACATGTAGGCTGATAGACTTCCACCATCATTGTGATCAGAAGAAGAATGAGTGCAGAGCATGATTCTCCTAGGATCGACTTGGATACCACATGTGATCACACAAGAGGAGCCTTTCTGCGGTCTTTACCATTTCTTCCTTTTTCATTTACTGTTTTAATGTTCCATAATGGATACATACAAATAGCTGTAGATGCATGTGCAGGTCTACACTGAGACCTGCTCAGCTCCTGAACACTTTAACATGAGAGCCCAGCAGGGCAGACAGTTGGATGTCATATGTTAGGTTTGGTTGATGGTAGCACTGTTCCTGCAAAGAAGAAGATCCATTGTTCTCATTATCTGGCTATCATTTATTAACAATTAGCTGTAGAGTATCTTGCTTTAAATTTAAGTGTTATCATGTCAGACTTGTAGCTTTTTATTTTCCAATAATTTCTGCATCCCACCCAGGCACTACACTAAGCAAATGTATTAAAATACTATATTAATTCATTGAATTCTCAAAGACATACACCAACTGTGTATCACAACACCAATCCATGATGGTGCCAGTGCTTCCTTTCCTATGTGAAGGGGCTTGGATCCTGTGCAAGCAGCCCAAAGTTGTGTTTTGAGTTCCTGAGTTTGATATATATGGAACTCAAGGAAAAAGTTAGAGGAAATTGACACCTGATTTTTAATTCACTCGAAGATCATCTTTTCTAAAAGTATTTTTTCTAGAAGTTTTGGTGTGGTGAAAGATAGAGTATATACATATATGCTACACATATGCTTTATACCTTATTTATTTGTGTGGGATATGGGGGTGCCGGCTTCCAGGACATGCATGGGAGAAGTCAGAGGACCACTTGGGAGAGTAGCTTCTCTTTCACCATGTGGGTTCAGATGATCCAACTGAAGAACTCAAACTTGGTAGTAAGTGTCTTTTTCTGCTGAGCTATTTTGCCAGCCTTACTTTAAAAAATAAAGTATATAAATATTTCAGTATAACTGCTAGCCAGGATTAGGAAGAATAGCTTCATTATACCTCAGAATTCTGGACCCATCCCTTCCTTTCTCCCAAATATAAAACTCATCTCAATGTTTCTAATATTTATTCCTTGCTTTCTGTTATAACTCCATCTTCTATAATTCATTCCTTAAATGTGGAGATGTAGCTTCTATATATTATAAACATTGGTCAGTATATACATACACATACACACACACACACATATGTATAAGTGTATGTATATATATGTACTATGCACATGTCTATGTGCTGTACTTTCATTTGTGATTTCATTTTCTGCTTATTATGCTGGCGAGATGCATCCCGTTGAGCTTTGTAGCTATAATTTGTTCATTTTCACTAATGTAGTTCATTGCATGCTATGAATATGGTACAATTTACTTATTTGGTTTGCGGTTGATGGCCTGGAGTGTGACGCTTCTGATTTTTTTTTTTTACCTCTGTCAACATTCTTATTCATGCCACCTGGGCATGAATGCCAAAGACACCCCAAGACTGTGTTTTCCAAATTTTAGCTTACGTAAGAATCACTGGAAAGCTTGCTAAAAACAAACTCTATTGCAAGCTTCTGATTCAGTAAGTCCTCAGGAGACCCTGAGAATTTGTATGCCTAGGAATTTTACCAGCTAATGCAAGAATTTCTAGATGGGCCCACCAAGCAATATACAAACTTTCCACCATTTTTTTAAAGTCCAACTTTAACATTTAGAAATATGATAGTTTGCGTATTAGTAACTCCTTTTTGTATAAATTTGAGTGTTCCTTGATACGGTTGGCTTTGAGAGTGTTTGCAATGAAGGATGACGTTCAAAATCTCCTTGTCATTTGGCCTTGTTGCTTGTCACCTAGGGCTCATAAAGAAATGTACTTGGGTCTCTTGAAAATGAAGTCACTGGTTAAATATAATATTTGCAGAGTCTTTACTGTGTGTTGGCTGAAGGCCTTTACCTGCATTGTTTCATGTAGCCCCTGCATCCAATCCCTGAAACCAGTAAGTATTATTATCTGTATCTATCTTATAAGCTTCAAACAGAGCCTGGCTTAACTGTTGCTCAGGAAGGCTCAGAGGCTTGAATGAAGTTGTGGCTCCTTGGTAACCACTTCAGGAGTTCCAAGGACATAAGGTAACACACCTGACACAGTGGGATCAAGGTTAGTCTCTTGTAGACTTTGGAGACTTAGCACCTGGAGGGGGATTTGAACCTTCGAATGAGGACTTAAGGGATTTCACTGTTTTAAGGAGCAGATTTTGGCCTTTTAAATGGAAAGACCTAAAAGTCTGAGGCAGATATGGGATAGGTGACTTTTGAAGTACAGATTTTTCACTAGTCAAGTTGTTCTTGATGATTTCTTAAATGTTAGCTTTGGATGAGGGGACTGGCTGTTATGTCCTGTAAATTGTTGGTTTTTGTTCTTGTTTTGGTTGTTTTTTGAATTCCCATGGTAGCCTGGGGAATACTTTCTGTTCCTAGTACTTGATTCCCCCAAGAAATTGCTTAGCCCTGACTGTCTGGACTCAACTCTTCAGCTTTACACCACCATGTGACTGACCACGTCACTGACCCTGTGACTGACCTGGATGGTGGAATAGTGATTTTATTTGGTATGATTCCACCCACTCTCGTCTGACAGTGCCAGGATCGAACTCTGCTTGCTACACTGCATTATATCCTTAGCCAAAACATTGACCTGTAGATGTTTACCCTTGATCTTAGAGCATTTGGCAAGATTGCAAGTGTGTAGGTAATTCTGTTGTCCTTGGGAGGACCTAAAAATTACTTTTCATCAATCTAAAGCCAAATAAGACAAAGGAATCAGCAGTTGAAGAAACAAGATACAATTTTATTGCTGATAAAAACTAGGTTGGGGAAGGTGGCTTAATTGTTTTAAATTAGTTACTTATCTGCTTCCATCTTTGACAGTTGACCTGCATACTGAGTGATTTAGCCCTATAAGTTCAACAGGATAATGGTATTGGCTCTGACTAACTCTAGGCTGCTCCTCAAAGAAAAGAGCTGACTGGAAGCTGGAATTTGTGTGCCCAGTTAATTAATCCAAACTTGCCAGAGAAGTACACAGAGCCCACAAATGTTATTGCTGGCAAAACTCCACTCCATGAAAGGAGGAAATACAGGTTCTAGGCAAATGGTCTCAGAGTATGTATTGGCCAGTGAGCACATGTTCTTAACCATCCAGTACGTGTTCAGCCAGAAATATGGTGAAGTCCTGGGGGAAATAGGTATCGGTCAGCAGGCTCTTTCCCCCAGCTCCACTATATCTCTGCAGGTCTATAGTTTCACATCTTCGAGTCCCAAGCAGAGTGTGCAAGATGATTAATGCAGTCATCTTAGCAGGCTACAGAAAGCAGATGAAGCCCTGATCTTGGAAGACTTAGGCCAGGCAGAACTGTTCCCTAGAGCCAGTCTTTGTATTTCGAAGACCACAACAGTAAATTCGTGATGTGTGGGGATGCCTGTGAGTGAGCTGAGAAGAAGGTTCAGTTTTGGTTTTTCTTTATGGATGTGAGGCTCTCTGAACTTCTGCTCTGTACTCCACATCCCTTGAACTAAAGAGTTCATAGGTGGAGAGACAGACTGTATGCCATAGAACATACTAGATGAGAAAGAAAGACCAGTGTAAAGTGGGGCCACTGGATAATTCAGAACCTTAGGTGAAGGTACTTGAATATCAAATGTCAATGTTCTGAAGAAAACCCAGTGTGCATGGGTGTCCCCCTTCCCTTACCCGCTAGGGTTCTGAACTTAACTTCCCAATGGATACCTTTTCCAGTGGAATTTCACTTCATAGATAGTACAGCCAAGGAGTTTCACTTCATAGCCAGTACAGTCATAGGTCCATTCCCTTTGGGTTCCTGGATTGTGGCAGCTAGTGCTGGCACCAGTCTGGACTCAGCCTGGTAGTGAACAGGCAGCCCAGGGATCAGGTATTCTTTGCTTCCTGCCACAAAGGTTCCCCTCCCCCAACCATAACAGTAATGGTATTTCCTTGGCCAAAGCAGGTCATCCTCAAGGGTAGATATCCCTTTCCTTTGTAAAGGTCATCCTGATCACATGACTGGGGCTGACCCCTGGCTTTTGACCAAGCCTTTAGAATCCAGGCTGTGCCCTCTATGCCTCTGAGTGTGGAGAGGAATTTGGGGCTTAGACAGCCAATTCTTTGCAGCTTTCATTGGGCTGTCATGAATAATTTAAAGTGAGATCCTTGCTGGGACTCTTGAGGTCACTGTCATTTAAAAATAGCAAATATTGTACTCCTTGCTAGTCTTTAAGCAGAAGATATTGAAATAATCTCAATCTCTCTGTCTGTCTGTCTCTCTTTCTTTCTCTCTCTCTCTCTCTCTCTCTCTCTCTCTCTCTCTCTCTCTGACTCCTTGCCCAGACCAAGGCTCATGGGAACCTCTGGAAATCCCATACTATCTCAGATCATTGCCAAGGCCAAACTGTAGCAGCACTTGAGCAAAATGTGCAGCATTGGCTAAGTCACTGCATCCTGGTCCCTTTGTGAGCCCCTTGGCCTGGTGCCATCCCCAAGGCCCACTGTGTTTGTTGTAGGCCTTCCATCTTTCTCAACTACTTCGATGGACTAAGTTGTGGTCACAAACCAAGATCAAAGCGACATGTGGTTTATGAATTAAAGCTTCTTCATCTTGAAAGCCACCTGCCCCCCCACAAAAGCCAGCCACTGCATAATCAAACCTGCATTCTACCAAGTTTAAATGTGTGCAGGACTTGAAAAATGAACTTTTAGCCAGAAGGCTAAGTCCCTCATGAGTATTTTATTCCCTAATAATTGACTGTTTTCTCTTTTTTCCTTTCTTTATCTTTTTTCTCTTTCTTTCTTTCTTTCTTTCTTTCTTTCTTTCTTTCTTTCTTTCTTTCTTTTGTGGTCAGTATCCCAGTATAATTCACCAAATGTTCAAGTCTTTGAAGCTGCCCAGTAAATAGGACCTCCACTGTCACCGGGATTCTGAACCAAGTGAAAAGTAAGCTTGAAGCCTGAGGAATCAGTTGGCAAGACTGGAAAATGTCAGCAGGGCTTCCATAAGTGCAAGGTCAGAGGGCGTGACCCTGATCCCTGGACGTTAGCTCTTCAGTGCTAGAACTGAATCCCGAAATCCCACATGCTCCACCCCTAAATCCTGCAGGGGCTCTGTGATCTCCCAGCATGGAAAATGAGATCACCCTTCTTGTTTTCTGAGGACTAGTGACTCCCAGGTGGGAGCAGTGGAAGACAGGTTGGGCACCAGCTGCTCAGATTGTTCTTACATATGCAGCCTTCAGGCTACGCCCAGTTCATCCCCCCTTTCCCTGGAGCATCGGTACACACAGTATTTAGTTTCAGCACTCTGTGATAGTTAAAGATCACTGTGTACTCCAGTGAGCATTTATAACGTGGGTAATATATACCAGGGTTTACTTTTGAGAAACTAACCTGAGAAAATTGTTATTTATTAATCCATTAAAATATTCAACTTGTTGTATATGAATATACAACAAGTAATAGTATGTATGAAAAGATGCCTTTATTTTCCAAATAAGATTTTAAAAAGAAGAAGAAATAGTGGGAAGAGTAAAAGCAGGCCTCTCTGTGGTGTTCATCACTTTAATGTCTGGCTTAGATGGCTCTCTTGTCTGTTTGTATGCGTTTTGCATTGAGGGTGTCATGCAGCCTCTGAAAATTCACCTGGCGCTGATGAGACATTGAGAGTGAAAATGGCAAGTGAGGTTGAGACAAGATGAAAGTACTTTGGCTTCTGTAGATCCCAGGGAAATATTTCAGAGAGTCCTCAGTGTCTTTTCCAGGACGCGCTTTGATATTATCACTCAGGGCCAACTGATTGGTGACTCAGGCAGAGCAGAGCATAGAGATAGAGATTTGAGAGTTACCAGGAAAGCAACACTCCCCCTCTAGAGTCCTCACACTGAAACTGCCCAAATGCCAGACCAGAGTCATTCCCGACACCCATGGGTGGAAGCTCACTCTGGCTGTCGAATTGAAACTGGAACTAAGAATCTTAGCTGGGCAGCATTTCTACATCCGGACCCTTGCATCCAGCCCATTCTAGCACAAAAGGTTAGACTCTGGGCCTCATGCTGCTTCTGGACCAGGCAAGAGAGGGCTTTGCATTCTGCAGTTACTGAAGGTCTCCTCCGTTAGCTGCTGCCTGCTTCTGGAAGCTGTGCCTTCAATGTTATTTTCACTGAAGAATAGTGTTACAACTGAGTTGTGTTTGCTTATCTTATCAAGAACATAGAATTAGATAAATCACCATCATCCCCCCCCCATTCAAATTAAATCAGAGTTGCTGGTATTGTACATATATGCAACCATTTTAAAAGTGCAACTATGGTGCAGGTTTTGTGGCTTGTACAGGAAGAGAAGGCTCTGGAGGGCAGAGTGCAGTGATGGTTAAAGAATGTCATCCTGTCAGTTCCCTCTCATCGATGTCACCACTGGACATCACCGAGGTCATAATAGGACTAGAGTCATTTCTATGTGTACCCTTTCCCCCCAGAAATGTTTGGAAGTAAGCAAGCTTTGATTTTGAAAGATAATGTTTTAAAACTTCAGGATAGTCTTTTTCTCTGTATTATTTCACAGTAAATAGAAGCATAGAAGCAGTTTTATTATTGTATATCTTATGTATCCCATGTGAGCATTGCACCTTATTTCACATATCGTATGGGAGCATCATACTTTATTAGTACATGCCCTGTATTATACCACATATGAGAAGTGAGCATCGTAGTTTAGGAAATGTTAACTACAGGAGTAGGCATGTTTCTCAGTCTCAGTTTATACGGGTTTTATGCATTTTTGAAGATTTATTTATTTTGTTTTATGTGTAGGAATGCTTTATTTTATGTGTATGAATGGTGCATGTATACCCATGCACCATATGCCTGCCTTGATACCCACGGAGGTCATAAGATGGCATAGGTTCCCTTAGAACTAGTTATGCGTGCTTGTGAGATGCCATGTGTGTTCTAGAAATCAAACCAAGGTCTTTTGGAAGAGTACTAAATGCTCTTAACTGCTGAGCTGTTTCTAGCCCCGAGCCTGTTAGGTTTTATCTTTCAGTATTTGTCCAGACTAGCCACTGGATACTTTGAGAGGTTGGTGGGAACTGGTGAAAAGTGATCCTCAAACCGTTTGGTGTTGCTGTGGTTAACATCCCTAAGCTAACAAGATAAACTTCAGAGGAAGCATCCTCTCAGCCTTGCTTCAAAAATACCTTACTCCTAACACTTACCCTGCAGTATTGTTTTGTGGTAGCCGTTAAGGTCTCAAGCTTATAAGTCTCACTTCTGGCTCATGGTTAGCACTGAGAAGATATCGGCCTTCATTGATATTCAGTGTATTTAGTTGAATGAATTCCCAAGTTGATTATAAATTCAGTCTAATGCCAAGCACTATCCTGTTTGACATTTTAAATATTATATATAAGCATGTTGCTGTCTCTGGTGAGTGTAATGAGTTGATAGGGCAAAATCAATCTAAGCTGGGATTGACCATCTCTTCTGGAATTACCTGAGGCACTTCTGAAACTCTTAATGGCAACATAATTATATAGCAGCTTGTGCGATCTTCTGCTGGTTGTATTAAACTTTTGCAGAAGCCAGCTAAATCTATAGGCAAATTGTTGTTACCCATTCTATTGACCATGCAGTATACTTAATGTTAAGCCCCAGACTAGCAACCCATGGATCCTTTTTCCATATGGACAGAGTCACTCTGGCGTTACACAGATCCACTTGAACAATGCCTGGAGGTGTTGTCTATGTGTGGTTCCAAGCTATGGTAAGCTCATCTCCCTGGATGGTGATATTCCAAAAGCACATTCTGGTACAGTCGACTTGGAATTGTCTCTAAGCTATGGTAAGGCTGACTTGTGGTTGGTAGTCCATTTTCTATAGGATTTGCAGCTTCTTGTGACAATAAAGTTGCTATTTGATTCTAATTTGTCCCTTTGTGATGAAATGAAAGGCATCAGAAGAGTAGAAGCAACGATACTAGAGTTTTTCAAAGACACATCTCAATCAGACAGTGATAGCAGTGGAGGAGGTTACAAGACGGGCAGAGAGGGCTGGGAGCTGCTGAAGAACGTGAAGGGAAAGAAAGAATGGAGAATGTGGTAAGATTTTCAGGAAGGTCATGCAGCCTACAAGGGACTTCATGTGCAAGCATGAGGACCCAAGTTTGATCCCTGGAACCCACATCAGAGCCTCAGTGTCGTGGTGCATACTTGTATTCCCAGTGCTGAGAAGTAGAGACTGGAGGATCTCTGAGCCTGCTGGCTAGCCGGCCTTGCCTGATATCAAGCCTAGGTACCAAAGCGGAGACAGTTTCAATAAGCATGGTAGGCAGTGTGCTGAAGAACAGCACTTCAATTGACTTCTAGTCTACATGTGCACCAATACCCATATACACACAAGTGCATCAACACATACGTTAACATGCACGCACACACACACACACACACAGAGGGAGCCTGTGTAAAATGCTGGATGCTTCCTTAAGAACAGTTCAATGTCATTGCTGACACAGGAAATGAAAAGAGTAGCAGTCATCCTTCGTTGAGAATAAACCTAACATGGGTCCCAACACCATGGGTGGAAGCCCATGAAACATAAGAAATTTGGCAAGTGCATTTGTATTCTGATAAGTTGGATTAACAAGTGACAACAATTCAGTCATCCAGAATGGCCTTTAAACAGTGCCATTATTCTAGTACGCACCTATCTAACCATCTTAATACTGGCTTCATTAATTGCTTACATCTGCTTACGTAATTTGGAAGGTATATAATGAAAATATTACTATAGTTGTACCCCCTCTCCTGGAACTCCCTGTAACCCCCAAAGCACGTACTGCAAAAGAAGTGCCACTCCATTTCTCTCTTCCTACTTTGTGAATTAATTCTTGGTTTTAGTACACTTTATTTCTTTGCAGTTTTTCTACGTTCTAAATTTCGTTTTCTTTTGTTGCTAGGGTGCATGGTGTAACATACTGCACCTTGTAGAGTAAGGTGTACTCTATACTGTACTTACTGAGCCTGCCCCAGACCCTCTATTATTTGCTTTTAAAGTAAGTCTCAAAGTTTTGATTGACCATCTCTTGTAGTCAGATAAGACTTTCAAGTAGCAGAACTGAGTTGCATTCAGTTGAATTGTTGGCCAAGAGCGTCCCATCAAAATCCCCCCAAACAACTTCGGCTGTTACTAAGACAAAGGGCTGCTCTCTGCAAACTAACAGTGGGCTCCATTGCTGATGACAACACTCGCACAACTCATTGAAGAAGTGAAGCTGGTGCCTACATTGAGCCTTCAGCCCTATCTGTTGGTCTCTTTAGTGTGTGAAGGTACTCTGCAAGCTACCATAAGAAAAAATGCACACCAACCCTGCCACAAAACCTTTGACCTACAATCTCTCTTGTCTGCAATCTATGCTAGTGTAATGGTGGTACAGAACTTATGGCTGTAACAAACCAATGCCCAATTTGACTTAAGTACCACTCTATGAGAAAAAATCTCTATCTGACACAGCTTGCACAACCAAGAACCAGAGACTAGATAGTCCAAAGATGTAGGGTACGATCAAATGCTTCTGGTAAAATAAAAGTCAATAAGATCATTCCTAACGATATTCTGCTATATTTGTAGACTGGTGCCTTATCCAGTCATTATAAGAGAGGCTTCCTCTGGCAGAGGATGGGAACAGATGGAGAGTCTCACAGCCAGACGTTATGGGGAGAGAGAGTCTAAATGAGAGGTCATGAGCCCAACACCCACAAGCGCCTCTGTGTTTCACCTCCCAGCACCCCAACTGCAAGGCGAAATGCAGACCCACAGTATAGAACATATTTCATAGAACAAAGAGACCAAATCTTCACAATACAAAAAATAATAACAACATAACATTAGTTAACCTTGGCTTTGTAGTGAATACATGAATATCTTTAAGCTCTTTGTTGTTTTTATTACGATCTTATAAAACCCAAAAGTTTCATCATCATCATCATCATCATCATCATCATCATCATTATTATTATATATCATCATCATCATCATCACTCTTGCAAAGGAGGAAGCTGAATCACAGATGAGCCTGTATAATTGAACGTTGGAAAATCAGAGAGTAGGGGCTGGGTTGAGCCTTTGTAGGCTTGAAAAGACCCTTCTTCATTCTTAGCACTCTACACAAGACTGCTGTTCATTATGTAAAGAGTAAGGGAAGATGTGTTTTAAGAAAAAGTCAATGAATCTGCATATGGTAATCTCCATAGTCCTCTGAGTGGATTATTTTCAAAGGAATTTGAAGGGTAAAAAGAAAAAGTGAGGAGGAATCTCCCGTTGATTAAGGGTGTGTGATAGCACAGTAGTCTTCTTTTCAAAGACAGTGCAGTGAGGCAATGAGCCTTCAAGGTACAAGCTTGCTCTCAGATGTAAACTTTTAGGAATCATGATAAATAATCAAGAATAAGACAGAGAGATCAGGTGGCTGGAGAATCAGTTCACCGTGGCTCTGCGCAGAATATTTAAAAACTTCAATTCAAGAGTGGAGAAAATTAGAAAGCAGGTCCACCCCTGAAGGGAGAGTAAAAACTGATCCCAAGAACAGAAACTTAGAGAAATAGATTCAGGTTTTAAAGCACATGGTGTAGAGACCATGGAAACTTTTAACAAGATCAAAAAGCCTCGATGAGTGCAGAATCAGAAGAGAGAGACTAATGGTAATAGGCGAGCCAATCTCTTCAACTCCCTGCCTCTATATACAAGGAGGTCGAACTCCAGCCAGGAAGAGGAGAGCAAAGACTTGTAAGAGGAAATTGAAACTCAAGATAGGTGATCTGATTGTGAGAGAGTGCAGAGCAGCAGTAAATGAGTTCAGATCATCTGACCAGCGTGAATTTTGTCCTAGTCATCTGAGGACTGGCCAACTGCTTGTCATTTTTGAGCAGTGGTGCAGAAGAGAGTGGTAACAGGGCGGGGCATGAGCTGATGTCTCTTTTAATAGTAAAACAGCAGAATCAAAAAGGTGTCGTTTTTAAACCAAATAATAAAGATGCTGGTATTTTTGCCTCTCTCGGAGGACACATGAGGAGAATCAGGTGAGGCAGTAGTGTTCTGTAAAACTTACGGACACTGCCCTAGGAATGATTATTTGACTACTTGCTGTTGCAGATGACCAAGGCTGTTTTTAGCCTAAGTGGGGAACTTTTACTCTATTCTGTTCTTGAAGAATGTTTTTCAAGCCAGGCGTGATGATCTATCCCTTTACTCCCAGCACGTGGGAGGCAGAGACAGGCAGATTTCTGATTTCAATATCAGTCTTGTCTACATAGTGAGTTTGAGGCCACATGACTATATAGTGAGACACTGTCACAAAAACAAAACAAAGAGTGCTTTTCACAATTATGTTCTAAAGGATAGAGATAAGAGAGGTTTTAATGAGAATGGCCCTCAGATGCTAATATATTTCAATATTTGGTCCCCAGAGAGTAGAACTGCTTGAAAGGATCACAAGGATGAGGAGGTGTGGCCTTGTTGGAGAAAGTGTGTCACAAGGGTTAGACTTTTGTAGTTTCAAGAGCCCATGCCAGACCCTGTTTCTCTCTCTTTTTGTCACAGTGTCACGGCGGCCTTTTCACAGCAGTGGAACAGTGCAGTGAATAGAGTAGGTGCTGGTTTAAGTGGATAAAAGTATTTGCTTCAAAAACACGAGGAGCTGAGTTCAGATTCCCAGATTCACATGTGAAAAGCCTGGTGGGCTTGTATTCTTGACTATAAATAACCCTGTAACTGTTGGAACCATGGAGGATGGATGAATGGGGCTTGCTGGCTGCCAGCCTAGCTCCAGGTTCATTGAGAGACCATATTTCAGAAGTAAGGAGAGTGACACAACAAGCCACTCCTCATCTTTCTGTCACTTTCAGAAGCATTCACGTAGTGCACACATGTGAATATGCATACACGCATACACATAATTTTAAATGCAGTATAAATAGGAACATAGAAGTAACCATTTCTTTATTCCCTTTTCTTCTTGCTAACTTATTAATCTCGAAGACCAAACCCAAAAGATACCAAGTGGAGAGATGATTGTGAAAACAGCTGCTTATTAAATGCCTACCCACATTCTTTGAGATTCTGTGGTAGTGAGGCTTGGGTTACAAGAATCTGTATTTAAACAAAGGTGCCAGATGGTGTGCCAAGCTGAACCAGCTTGGGAACTGCTGGGCTGTAGAGCAGATAACCCATGAGTCAGAGGCGTGGTGTCTTAGCAGTGCTAATTCCACTCTGACTACCAGCTCGTCCTCACACCTGTCCTGAGAGCAGGTGCTATCTTTAGTACACTCATTATTTGCATGAGGAATTAGGATGTTTTAGGGGTCTCACAGCAGTAGCAACTGGTAGGGACACACAGTCAGGCAGTCTGGTATATTGAAATTCCATATGTTAAACATTCAGCATTCAAGATTCAAATGTGGGTACCATTCTCAAAAATGTGGCTCATAAGCCTGAGTCAGCTAGGAGGAGCTATACCTGGACATCCTTCAGGTCATGGTCTGACTCTAGCATCTAAGTAGCGTCTTTATAAGGACATAGGAGAGTCTCCCGACACTTTCTTAATGCATAAATCCAAGGGGTGCAGATGCCAGCTCGAATAACAGTTCCTTGAGATCAAATTTTAGAGGGTTAAATGTGAAAACAGACTGCTTCTGGAGGCCCAAATCAACCTCACAGGAGAACTACTAGTAGAACAGGAAGCTAGTACCTATCAGTGCTGGTGTGGTGGGCTACTGGCTCAGTACAAATCACTGGGGACTTCGTTGTTCTGTAATCTTTTGCCTGGAAGACCCCTCCCCCTCCCCCTCCCCCTCTCCGCCTCCCCCTCCCCCTCCCCCTCCCTCTCCTTCTCCTTCTCCTTCTCCTTCTCCTTCTTCTTCTTCTCTTCCTCCTGGGAAATTTGTAATCATCTTTACAGGCAAGGCCTAAATGTCACTTGAGCTATGGAGTCCTCTCTGACTTCCATGGATGGTCTAATCACACCATTCTTTATACTTCTTTAGCACTTTCTTCCTGGCATTAAAATTTTGTGACTATCTTTTCCAGTTTGTGGCACCTATGTTCAAAGTCACTCGGCTGGGACAGAAGAAAATCACTTTACCCTCTCCCTCTGTGAGCCCCTGCTCTAAGGGCTGTTGATTTTAACTGACTGCATGTTGATAAAATTTGTCCATTCTTCATTCCCAGCCTTGATTTAAGTCTGTATGCTAATTGGTCTCTCCAGCTGTCACTCCTCACCCATCCCATTTCCCATGAAGCAATTAGGAGAATTTTTTATCAAATACATTTTGTTGGTGTGTTCCTGGTCACAAAAACATTCCCCTTGCCCCAGTCAGTAGGATAACCTCAGGCTCTCAGCCATCTATGATTTGACCAGCTTCAACTTTTGACTTCCTGCCTTGTTTCTTGGGTCGCACCACAGGGAGCTCATTGTCATTCCCCAGGCATGTGTGGTTTCTTGCTGTCTCGTTTTAGCTCAGACAGTGAGCTCCTGCCACAGTTCCCCTTCAGGCCCCTAGCCTTGCTACTGCAAGCCTCTTTTTGGAAGACCTCAGGATCCCTTTCTCTGAGCCTTTCTATGGATACCCTGGGGCCAAACACATCTACACTTAGGAGCTTTGAGTTCTTCAGCTCTTGAGCCTCATTCTGTTTCCCGGTGGCAAATGAGCACTCCTGATCAGCTTTTCTAAAGGGTGGTAATTGGTTTTTTTTTGTAATTGGAAAAGCAGCAGAGTTAGAACTCAGCCTCTTTAGCTATATGGAAGTGGGGTCTTGGGTATTTCACTTCCATGAGAAGCAATTTGTTCATCTGTAACATCCTGATATTCTTCCCACGGCGGAGTCTTAAAGATAATCAACTGAGAAACCAATGTTGTCTAAAACTTAAGTTATCCCAAGGATCTGCAACAGATAGTTTTGTGGGTTTGCGTGGTCAGAAACAGTTCCTACATTGTTCAATGTACTTATGCTGAAAATCAAGGTTCATTAGGATCAGTGTAGTGTTGTTCATTCAGTGGCCAACAATCTGGCTGCTTCTGAGTTTCAGTAGCAAAGTTGAGAACTTGCAACAGATCAGCAAACCTCAAAAACTTGCTGTTAGATCTGTATAGAAAAAAAGCTTGCTCAACCCTGAACCATGCACATCAAGAATATGTGGAGTTCACAACTCCTTTTTGGTACACAGCTTGAGGGAGATTTTCTTTCTCTGCATCTGATTTCTGGCGTTTCATCCAGGTATGAGATGAGGGTGGTGTCACAAAAAACAATTTTAATGGGCTAACTGAGACCATGGGCTTCACACATGGGAGTAGGAAGGATTGATAGAAATCCCTCTGTTGTGGGTTGTCATGTAACATATAACTCTGGCTTTTGGAGTATTTGAGTTAAATACATCCTTGTGAATCCTGTCCTGGGTGTGACACTGTCAGCATCCCTGGTCTCTCTGGCTCTAGAAGCCTGCATTACCTCCAAACTGTGACAACCTAAAATATGAAACATTAATTTGGATGCTCAATGGAACAAAACCACTCCTGGTCAAGAAACATTAAGGTCTAATAGTCCAACGTTAAGTGTGGGTTACACTAGAGAATTGTCCACATCCAAAAGCTGTTTCCGTTAATGCAAGAGGCTTCAGGGGTAGATTTGCCTTGTCTGGGTAAGTCCTCTTGCCAACAAGTTAGTCTCTGCCAATCTCAGACCTGATACCAGCCCAGCCTGTGTCTGAGAGAATGTAGTTAAACAGGGAATTTCCTAACCTAGTACATGAAATAAATTAATGACAAAATCTCTCTAGGAGATTAGATTTACTTGAGTGCAGAGTGTTTATTTAACATACTGATTCCATTAGTTAGGATTAGGGAAAGAATGATGTATTTCACTGATACATACACACACACATACAATTATATAAAAGTATATATCATATAACCCAGGCTAGCTTCAATTTGCTATGTAGTTGAGGGTGACCTTTGACTCCTGACCTTCCTGTGTCTACCTCCCAAGTCCTGAGATTACAGTCACATACCACCATGTCTAATTTGAAATAGATACAGTGATAGAAATATTTATATGGATTAGTAACAGCATGCCTTTTGTGGGTGTTTTTTTTGTCTTAGGGAAGAATAATTAAGTAGTTATTGAAAGTGGACATGAAAACCTTGCAGTAAAACAGGGCTCCCATGGTGTCTGTCATGAGCAGTAAGGGCTATGAGGGATGCTCTTTATTACTGTTGTGTTGTTATTCTCATGGGCAGACTAGGCTGGCAGGCTCCCTGGCATAGCTGAAGACCCTGTATGCAGAGAGCAGGAAAAGGACAGCAGAGTGAAATTCTTTTCTTTGATGTAAAGGGGACTAAACAATCAAAAGATAACATCCATTTTATTTCCGATGGCCTTGAAGGAACCTTGTGAACACACACACACACACACACACACACACACACACCCCTCATTATCCAGGCTGAAATGGGACCGTTCTTGCCCTGTCTTTAGCAGTTTGCTTCTGTCTGGTCACCCCTCTATCTCTGCCATGACCCACGTCCCTTGATAAGAACCTGCCACAGCTCCCTCATGGTTTTAGGTTTATGCTGGGGGTGAAGAGGCTAATCCCTAACATTGCAATGAGATACAGGTTTATGGTTCATCTCTCCCCTTAATAGATCAGACTGGGGAGTTCTCTTCATTTGTTTTGGTGAGATAAAAGCTAAGCTTTCCTTTTACCAAGTGTTGCTTTTCTGTCTTAGGATGCATGTAACTGGGGTCTACAGGAATATAGTACTGTAACACCTTCTTGTGTCTCAAATTCCTCAAGTATGGGAGACCTCTCTTCTTACTTGTCAATTGGCTCTGGACTGTGTCTTTTATTATGAAATTGGTAGCATGGGAACGTATTGGAAACAATGCAGGGTGTACCCACCTGCCCATTCCAGTCTTTACATCTTACTCTGCTGCTCCACCTGCTTTACAAAAGTCTACTGGACATTTGATGAACTTTATGCATTCTTTCTCCTTCTGTGTTTGAACTTTAATCTTGTAGTTAATCAGAATATGGAAGGTCTAAACATCCTGAGATTGGGCCAGTGAAGCTAGAAGTAGTAGTGTGGGCATTGATGGTTAATTCAGCACCCCTTTGACAGACTGAGTTTTAAGCATCCTAAGAGTAACTGTATTGATAGAGAGAAGATGCGAAAGTACTTATAACTATAAAAAAATCTTAATTGAATTTATTTTTTGTAGTTTTAATTTAGCCCTATTCTTTGAATTAAAGATTATATACTTGATACTGTTTGGTTTGACTTAGCATCCATGTTTTATCCCGCAGTGAGTTTATTGTAACTTTTTCCATCATCAAAGAGCATTGAAGCAAACTTCATGAAGAACAAGATGAGAATGTATATGCTTGAATGTATATTTTTTTCCCCATGAGCTTTCTAGTTACTATGGGTGATGTGTTGGCCCCAGGGACTATTTGGCTGACTCTTAGCTCCACACCCTCTTGGCCCTCTTCATTCACAATGGCCATTTTAATGGAAATGGTCAGTCCTTAGAAAAACCTGGAATGTGTATTATGTAGATTTTATAGGAATAGACAAGTGGGATTTGTTCCTTCAACTCCAATTATCAAAAAGATTAACCCTTTGCCCTCTACATTCTAATTGCAGTCCTCCAGAAACAGAGGTTATTTGTACAAGATAGTTGAAAAGAATGGGGCTGGACGCCAAGTGGACTGTTTCTTAGTAGAAGGAGCAGCAATCATTGCCCGAGTTTTTCTCTTGTGTTGCAGGCGTCGTCTGTGGAGGCTTCTGGTGAAATTGCATTATGCAAGACTGGATTTCCTGAAGATGTTTACAGCGCAGTCTTACCGAAGGATGTGCACGAAGGACAACCCCTTCTCAATGGTAGTATCTTAAAGGAAACACCTGCCTTTTCTGTGTGTCCGCGTGCTTCAGAATGTCTGTGAATCACCTCTGTGGCAGAGGGAGTGTGAGATTTTCACAGTCTCCCTAATGAGACCCCAGAGAGTTTATCGCAGGATTAAAGAGAAGCTTCTGTGTTTCCTATGTACATTGTTGGGAGGCTCCTGGCCTTGTGAAGGTCTTCACGTTTCTTCCTTGTTCTGTTTACACTAAAAAGCTTCATATAGCTGCTTTCTCTGCTGTTTCTGCATACATTTCATGTAGGCTGAAGAGGGAGACTTACCAGAAATTTCATTCTAAGGGTCAAAAATGACTTCTTTGAATTTTAGAGAGGGTCTTACAAATATTAACTTGGATTAAAGCATGCTCAATCCTAATATTCAGCAACATTATAGTGAACAAATTCAACAAGTAGAATCTCAGATGGGAGCATGAAATCTATGATTTTGTTACAACATTGCTTATAGACAGTACTAGAAAGCTCATCTCCATGGAGCATATGTGAATCTCAAATATAGACTCATTTTCCATGTAAATATGATCAAGTTCATTATGGTTACTGTATGAGAACTCTTGCCAACAAGACTAGATGAAAATCCGAAAGAAAACCTACCAAAAACAAACTTTGAAGCCCTTGCCTTTAGTTCCAGTGGGAAACAAACAAAAGTTGGGTTAGTAACATTGCAGTAGTGACCTGAGCACATTAATCCTTGTGCTGCACAAGTGCTATTGAACTATGAAAGCAAGAATTGACCAGGGCGTCACGGGTCCATTTCCCTTCCCTGCAAATCTTGCACATCTCGAAGGGTTTCTGAGAGAACTGCATTTAGAAAATCTGTTAACCTCAGCTAATTAATTTGCACAGAGCTCTACCACATAGCCTTAATTGAAGTGTCTCCATAGCAGTGACAAACCTGGTGCTCTAATACCTAAGAATCCTGGAGGCAGAGGACTTTGAAATGTAAATGGCCTCTTAGCTAGGGAAGTTCTTTGCTGCAACTTACATTTTATTTTAATTTCTATTTAAGTTATGATTTGCTCCCACCTATGTGGTCTTTCTGATGTTGGATTTTAATTTTCTCAAAAGCATCCTCCTGTCCCTGCCTCATTAAGTGCTTTTTTAATGAGCACATGTAATAGTTAGTCCCTCACAGCACTGGATCGCTCTCTTATCTAGTGGGCAATGGGTGACTTGATGGTGGCTTAATTCAAATCACAGTGTGTCAACATTATCTCAGTGAGAATCTTGAAGTCCTGCATACTTTCCATGTTCTTTGAATCTGTAAATTACTACGTAGTATCCTAGAACCTGTATAGTGCAAACATACTCCTTAAGTGTGCAAACTGTATTGACATGACTAAGAAATAGTTCAGCCAGGCGAAAGGAAAGTTTAGGGAGATAGTTTGCAATTTTTCATTGTATTCTTGTGATCGATATTTTTAGTGAGTAATGCCTTTTCAAAGAGCCTTTAATTTGTTTATTACAAATAGGCACATAGTCTGCCACCAGAAACCATAGACTTAAAATTAGTTAGTTGGGCATTTTGAATAGTTTTTAAAATGAGAGCTCATTTTCTAGTTATCCAATAATGCTAGTAATACAAAAAAAAATAGGGCTCAGCTTTTTGCTTATGTCTTTTTAACATAACCTAGACACTTGTGATTTCTGCTGACGTTGTAAGTATGAAAGATGCGAAATATTTTTGGCTTCCGACTCCAGCCATGCGCCTTGAGAGAAAAATATATGATAGTGTGTTGTTTTCCTCCAGATATACCATTACTGGTTTCTTCATCCTTCTTAGAAGATGTTAAAGAATATACCACCATCTGAAAGCTCCAGGCATTCTGTTTGCCAATGCCCACTAGTGAAAATAGTAACTTTGAGCAAGGAAGAAATTCACCCAAACTTCTGAGGAGCATTAGTCTTGTCTTTCCAAGAGTCGCCAGTTATTTTTCTGTCAGAGATCTGACCTTCAGTTCTTGCAAGCTTTTATCTTCTGTATATTTTTGGAATCTTTAGTAGGCTGATAATCTAAAGCTGTGCCATTCACGGAAGCCAAATGCCATGCCATAATTAAATGCATTAGTTTGGATACTGCAGTAATTCAATTTATTTTATACACACAGCATTGCTAAGCCAGTGAGGGTGATTGCTTCCGCTCTGTGCTAGTGGTCTGTAGGGTTTAAGGAACCTTTCCTGAGGAGTCGGTAGATTGGGGTGTTCTACTGTAGGAAGGTTAATGTCAGAGTTGGCACCATTGTGGTTCGTCATATTTTTCCCTTCACTGTCTTGCCTGTTGCAGAGCCTTCCCTTCTCAATCTTGCAACGTATATGTCTCCTTTAAAGTTAGAATCAGTTTCCTTGTTCTACCAGTCATTTTAATTCTGTATTTTCAATATTTGATAACATCATTTTCAGTATTTCCTTTGGTTTCCTATTGATGACATTTTTAATGAGGACAGTGGTTCACCCATTGCATGTCATGATGTCACAGGACATGTGTGGCATACAAAGCTTCATGAAAGAGTTGAGAGTTTCAGTATGCAGGTCTAGGGCTGCTGATCATTTTTTCGACAGTTGAGTAGTAATCTTCATGAAGATGCTTGAAAAATATTAAAACTTTCCTTACAGACTTAAGATGACATTAGAAAAGCCACAGAGGAGCACGGCATGGGCATGTGGCACGACCAGTTATTAGAGAACAACTTGTCCCCATCTTCTGTTTCATTCATGAGGCAACAAATGTCAAGAACTAGTTAGATACTCCAGTGTCTCTTCCAGATTTCCTCAGTTTGTGTTTTTGTCACACCATGAAGAGAATGGTGTGCCTTAGGCTGAACCTTTGCCTCTCCTGTTCTATTATGTGGCTACTTTGGCTCATTAAAGAAAGTCCATTATTTTTTAAAATGGCTATATAACCATTTTATATAAGCTTCAGTTTTGTGTTGTTAGCAAAACCAAATTTTTCTTAGCTGTGTGTCTATTTTTAAACATACAGGTTGTTTCCAGTTTTCTTCTCTGATGTATAGTGCTGCTATGAAGAGTCCAGAGAAAGTTAATGTTTCCTTAGGGATAGTGTCTTCTGGATTTTGTTCAAAGTAGAATTTCCAGGTCAAAGGAAAAAATAGAGTTTGGGGGATGGGTATTAACGTTCTTTTTAAGTTTGTGTGTGCATGCGTGCGTGGCCTACCTTGCCATGTCATAACTTGCTGGAGACTTTTTCCTGCTCCTGCTGGCTCTGTCAGGTTAGCTGTATTGAGAGTGTCCAACGCTTCCGCTTCTCCTCTGCCATCTCCTTGTACTGGGATGCTCAGCACTCTGTTTCATCTCTGGGGATCCAAACTCAGGTCCTCCCTGAAACACTCTGCCCATTGAACTATGTCTCTAGCCCTGGAAAAATGTTCTTTGTAGGATAGAAAAAAAAACAAAAAACTTTTTTTAAGATTAAAAGTATGTTACTTCATTTTAAGACTTTATCACTGTGTAATTTTGTAATATATTCTAGGTTTGTTCTTTCCTTTCTGGTGCAAAGCAGTTTTCAATCCTATGAGATACATGTTTGCCTTCGTGAATTAGGATCAGATCTATCATGTTTAGGCAGTCATTTTTACTTTACATTTTCCTATTCCAGTTTCAAAGCACTTATTACCAACTCTCTCATTTTCCAGACAAGCAAATTAGAGCTCTGAGAGATTATAGGCTTGCCCGTGATTACATAGCTCCTTAGTCTGATAGCTGCAGACCTGGAATTAGAACTCCATTTTTTTTTCCCTAACCTAGTTGTGATGATGCTGATAATTTAGAAAACAAGGAAGAAAAAGAAAAAAAGAAAAGAACGGAAGAAAAGTCCACCGCAGAGATGGGGAGCTGAGGGGGTTTCTAGGGAACTTGTCCTCGTATCCAGATGTCTTGTGCCAAGCTTACGGGAGATCCACTTCCTCTCCTGACACAGTGATTTACATGTTGCTGGGTAAATTTGGAGACTATCACATAAACAATTCCTCTCTCTCCCTTTCTGCCTCTTCTCCCTATCTATTATCTATTTATCTATCTAGATATATGTCTTTTAATAATTTTCACTCACTCATTTATACACGCCTACTTACCAAGAAAAAAAATATTGAGCTCTGGAAGATAATATTTAATTTAAACTCCACTAAGTAGAAAAAAAAAACTTTGTGGGAGTGTATTACTTGAAAATAAAGTAATTACTTTCTTAACTTTCTATCTTATAGTATCTGACACAGCAACAGCAAGCAACGTAACATTGCAGAGGCTCACAGGGTTTTCAGTGTGCTTGGCAAGATGGATGGCCTTGTGTGTCTAACATTGGTTTCACCAAGTCAGCTCCTCCAGCGCTGGTTAACAGAAATAGCAACTGGCAATTACCATGAGTATTTTCAGTAATCCATACTGTTGCACAACCTTTGGGCAGCTCATGATGATTGTGTTCAACTCGATAAGATTTAATTCAGATTAGTTGGCTTGCTGATCAGGCCTGTTCTGCATTAACATGAGGACTGAAGGATGGGAGCTGAAGACAGCTTAGTGTGTGTGTGTGTGTGTGTGTGTTAATACGTGGGGGGGGGGGCTATGTACTTGGGAATGCATGTGTGTATAGAGGTCATCCTTGAGTATTTGCCTTAGTTGCTTTCCACCTTGGTCATCATGGCATGATGAACTGAGGCTCTTGCAGATTGAGCTAGACTGGTTAGCTAGTGTGGACTGGGGATCTGCCTGTGTCTACCTGCCATTATTACAATTGCTTGCTCCTGTGTCCAGCTTTTAACAATGTCTGAGGATTGAAAGTTGGGTCCTCTTAGGTGGCAAGCACTATTACTGACTAAACCACTCTCCCCCCAGCACTTGCTTTTCTATGTTTTAAAAATAATATTAGTGCATTTGACTGATATGCCTCACCAAATTTTAACAAGAGACTTGTTTATGACATTCTGTTACGATTATTTTGGTAAATTCTGTTCTTATTAAATATGTAAAATATTTAAAAGTATTTGAACTGTATAGATTTTTAAAGCTCTTGTTGGTAAAGTCAAGCAGGCCTTTAGAGTTCACTGGCATGTGATAGATTGTGGGAAATGGCACAAAGCATAGGGATTGGTCTCTGTGCTGTTGATAAGCAGCTGGGTGCATCCTTGGTGATCATTTTTCAAAAATCTTCTCATGAGCAGTAGTTTTTTGTTTATTTTTTAAAGTCAGGTCCTTTTTAAAACCATAGTTTTAAAATGATTCATTTATTAATTTTTTGTTTTCTGTTTTTACATCATGCCACCAATGCCACCATCCTTCTCCTTACTGAGTGTGTGTGTGTGTGTGTGTGTGTGTGTGTGTGCGTGCACATGAGTGTGCGCATGCGTGTACGTATGTGCGTTGGGGGGGGTAGTCATTGACAGCATGGACTATGCTTGGAGCCCACAGGACACAAACTTGCTGGAGTTTTCTCTCTTTCCACCATGTTGAGGCAGGGCCTGTCACACTGTATTCTCTAGGTTAGCTAGCCCTTGAGCCTCTGGCTGATTCTCCTGCCTCTAGGTTTTCAGGCTAGCATCCCTAGTGCTTCCACTTGCCAAGCCAGATTACAAGCCTTGTATTTCTTAAGACAATTTAATTAATTATATAATGAATAAAAGAATTGGAGACCTTTGTCCTTTTGATGGTCTTTGAGACATTATTTTCCATTTGGAAGTTTTTCTGATGCTTTGGGTCTATTTCAGACCCTGTTTTATCAATACAAATGATGCCAAGCCAGTTCAAGTGTGTACTTCTTGTTTTAGCTCATTTTTCAGGTATTCCTAGCCTTGAGCAACTTGGAAGAGCTACACAAAATTACAATCAGGAGAAACTAACAAACAGGTTCCCAAATATTTTACAGAGTTATCCTCATAAGGTCAAAGAAAACCTTTCTGTTTGTCTTCATAGCCAGCATCTATCAGTATCTATGTATGTTTAGCAGAAATCAGTGCCATGAGACAGATGCAGCAGGACCAGGAAATGGAGATGTGTGCTTTGACAGTTTAAAAAGCATGGTCAGGGTATAAGAAAACTAACTTAAAATTTGCTATTGTACAGTCCAACAGCTATCGATCCTTGTGGGGAAGAACTTCACAAACAGCAAGCCGTTCTTATTAGGGCCTAAAGGACAGTGCCTGGCTGACCAGAGTAGAGACAGCAAGGGGCCGAGGTGAAATGAGGGCACTGTAGTAACAGCCCCTTTGTGTGAGGCTTTGTAGACCGTTATAAGGACTTTGGCTTTGACTAAGAAGAGGTAAAGTGTTTTGGAGGGCTTTCAGCAGAGGGAGGACATGATCTGACTTCAGAACAGGATCATACCGGCTGTGACACTGACTGTGAAAGGACAGGAGAGGCCCGATGGAGGCTGGTGTGAGAGGGGGATGGAGACATGGAAGTGGGAACAGGGCTAGGATTTAGATTTCACAGAATCCTATGTGAAGTAAAAGTCTTATAACAGAAAATCCACCATTTTAAAGTGACTGGTGTGATAACGCTTAGTCTATTCATGCAGTGGTGCAAGCACCAGCTCTTCCCACTTCCAGACCTTTCTATTACATCCAAACTCCGAGTTTTCCCCCCAAAGCACTGTCCTACTCCTTTCTACTATCACACAGACTTTTGTGGATGCTTATTTCACACAACATAAAGCTCAGGGAATTCTTGGAAGCTCTGTCCATGCCATCTGAAGCTCATTCCTTCCTCTGGTAAGTGGTATGCATGCTATGAACCCATTCACACATATGGTGGGATATGTGGCTATACACGCACACACACTATATTGTATTTATCCATTCTGTTATGATTCTTCTGTTGATAGACATTTGAAGCATTCTCACTGATGGCTAACTGAGAATCCTGCTGGTGTGTACTTTGTGCCATCTAGTAGAGGAGAGACATTGCTTAAAGTTTAAATTTTCCATGGGGCTAAGGGAGGGGGGTTAGCGAATGGAAGTTTGAGGGAAAAGTGGCTACCCAAGAGGGATCATTTTTAAATAGATACTTAAATGTTTTTATGGTAAGAAAACGAGTCCAATGGGAAGGAAACCGTCACAGTCCAGTAGACGGGAGTCAGTGGCTTGAGAAAGAGATGAGGTGGAACTCCGGAACCTGGACTGCTCGCCAACGCGGCATGTGCTTTACACACCTGTGTTTGGACCCCTCCAAGGTCTTTGGTTATCACTCCTCAGATGGCTACAGGTCCTCATTCCAGCCTTCTGATTTATCTCAGCAGACTCCCTCTACTGAAATGGCAAAGGGGATAAAAATGGAAGTTTGTGGCATTCCATGATGCAAACAGTATTTTCATAGGTGTAGTATCCTTAACAGATGGTTATCCAGTTTCTACAAGAGTACTGCCACCACTCTCTCCTCTTAAATGAGGAGGAGATCATTCCAGTATAACATCTGCTCCATCTTTGGAGCATTCTGTTAAAAAACTGACTTATCAAAAACTTTAACACAATCCTGTTTCTGAAATTTTTACCCTGTATGCCATTGATATTACAGTTTATTAGTGTAGTCTCTTATCCTCTGAGGTCATTGTTTTTGATAATTTTTTTCATCCTGAAAAGTGTTTTGAACATTTAACGCACAGTAGGCCCTTTTCAAGAAACCAGGGGATGGTGGATAACAGAGAAGCAAAATCCTTGTGGGAGTGACTTGAATTCCATATTCTTAATATATGTGGGCATGGTTGCCTGGGCTCCTTCATTCTGCCAGGCCCTTTGGCTGAACATCAAACGGGTTTTTCCAGTGGTGCTTGATCACTTTAGGTCACTCTCTTCTTTAGAAGAGAGGAAACTGAGGTTTTCCCCCTAATGGAACTTAATATCTTGTGCCCTGATGCGTGTGACCAAGGCACTCCTCCTACCTTTGATGCAAGTTTGGCTCTCCTGGGCATTATTTATGGTGACATTATTTTAGCTTTGGCTAGAGTTGACATGAACTCAAGCCCCCTTTCCATCTTGACTGGTAAAATTTATTTTTTTCGCAGTACTAGACATGTAAGTTGAGTCTTTTTAAATAAAGAGCCTATCTCCACAATATCTAGAGACCCCATGACATGCCAGATACTCAGTGGCCCTAGGAAAATATGCTTGTTTTTATTTTATAAGAGATCAATTGAATAGAGGAGCAAGCAAAAGAAATAAGTTTCAGGTGACATTAATCAAATTGAAGGAATGAACTCTCTTCACCTTCTCTTTCCCTCTCTAAATTATGCAATGATCAAGAAGAAATGATGGATTTCAGCTTACAGCAACTTCACACATTTGCTAAGACTCTACTCCAAGCCTTGGCCCATGCTTTCCGTGGAATAGAATTTCTTACTGTCAGGCAGTGGAGAAAGTGTGTGCCTACAGCTGAAGCACAAAGGCAGAAATAAGAGGCAGTGCATCTCAGTGTCTACCACTTCAGATCCCTCTCTGAAAATTCTTTTTTTTTTTCCTAACAGAAAATGACCCGTTTTTAACAATCTCATGTGTTTTCAAAAATGTGGCTTTTACATTTTACAGAGATACATAAAATTGTATATGTACATATGACATGGAATTAGAATCAAAACCAAACTGTAAAGGGGCCCAGGGGACCAACAGGGCTGTGGGGAGATGAGACATGAGAAGAGAAAGGTATGTTCAGCACAGTATGTCCTTTACCCATGAATATTCACAGTGCAACTGTTTTCAAAAGCGAATGCTTAGTGTGCATTCATACCGATAGATGATTGTCCCTAAAATGACATGATATAAAACAAAGATGCATTCCTGACCATGCTGGTTGATTTAAACACATTTCTTTATAACCATTAGGACCCTCCTGTTTACAGGAGTCTGCACTTTCTTTTGGCTCCTCCTCTCCTGTCCCCTGAACCCAGGGCCTTTTGGGCTTTGTCTTCCAGGGACAGCCAGTGGTTTTCCTCAGTCACTTACTTTTTATTAAATTTTTGAGGGTTTTCAGCATTTTTATTATTTATGTGTATTTGTATGTGGTTGTAGGAGCTTATGTGCCCCACGTGCATGCAGGATCCTTGTAAGGAAGAGGGCATCAGATACCCAGTTTCTGGAGGTACATGTGTTATGTGCTCCATATGGGTTCTGGTAATTGAATCCTGGACCACTTTAAGAGCATCCAGTGCTTTTAATCCCTGAGCTATCTCTCTAGCCTCTAAAGATTATTTTTATAATCAATGCCTTTCCCAACTCCTTCCAGGTCCTCCTCCACCAACCCAACTTTATATGTGTGCTCTATTGTGCTGTCTTTACTATTATTATTATCTTTTGTGAGCCTAGGGTTTCCATGCCTAAGCCTTCTTTCCAGCCCTGAAGCTTTATCTTAAATTTCTGGTTGTTGAGTTACCTTTACAGGTAACTCTGGTCACACTTCCTCTCATGGAAGGGAAGTCATTCATAGCATCCTCTGGAATGCTTCCTTCTTTGGGCCATAAGGTTCCTTTTGAGGATATTTGTGGATGCTGAACTGTGATATTTTTGTGAGCGGGTGGCTTTTTTGGGCGCCTTACCAGATAGGATTTCCATTAATGCAGTGTCTATTCTTTGTGATGAATTGAGAGTGAAGTTGAAAGTTGAGCCACTTTTTAAAGACTTGTCCTTACAGTGCCTAGATGGCCCCACCTCATGACCTCTCTAAGAGGAGTCCGTGTGCCACAATGTATTCCACATGGGTGGAAGGTTTCCATTAGGATCCCTTTACTTAATGCACTCAGCACGGTTTGTTTGTGATATCTGTCCTTTGTTTGCTCTATGACTTTGCTTGTCTCGTGCTCATTTTGTCTAGTTCAGTTTTTGTTTCTAAGGTTCATATTAAAAAGCATGGCAAGTAACTCTCCCAACATTACATTATTTTAGCTTCTTAAATTCCAGGACCACTGATGTCCAAATTGTGAGTTGCCACAGGAACATAGGAAGGGCCAGTTGCCATGGTTCCATGATGGACTTTTGGGTATCCTGTCTTCATGTGAATTCGGAGGGTGATGCTGTTAAAGGTGGCAGCACGGACACTAACACAGTTGGCCTTCCTGTGCGTTTCAGCAACAGGAAAGCAGGTGCTATTCAGCTATTTGGGTTCCATCTTTAGATGTCAAAACACGTTAGTGCACACGTGTAATTGGAAACGCTGGATGTTGCAGACTCATCTCCTCCCTGCCTTGTAGGTAGAATCTACTTTTATCCTTGGATAAATGGGTTCTCCCAAAATCTGGATCAAATGATATCTTGCAAACCCTCTTAATTAGTTTTTTTTAACCATCTGAACATCTATTTCTTTCAAATAGAAAGCATAGGCAGTTCTAATGAAAGTGTTAAGTCAATGAAGATGGCTTCTTTCCTTATTGTGTGACAATTAGAATAAAAGAAGGAAACTAATGAAAATAGCCCATAAGTTTTATTTCTCATTAAGTCTTTTTAAAAAGAATATTTTCTTTTTATTTATGTGTCTGTGTCTAAATGGATGTATGGTACAAGTATGTGGGTTCCCACAGAGGCCGGGGTGAGTGTGTGGATCCCCTGGAGCTGGCGTTAAAGGGGGTTGTAACTCTCCTGATGTAGGTGCTGGGAACCAACTTAGGTCCTCTGAAAGGACTCTGACCCTCTCCATCTCTCCATGCCTGATCTCAGCCAATTCTTGGTGCTGAACCACCCTCAAACCTGACTGCTTTGCTTACCTGCAGAAGCAGTGGTCTGAGCAAAAGGCCCTCTTGGTGGGGAGGCAGCACCTAGCTGACCAATCTGCCTTTGGTATGTAACTGAGAATCAGCTGGCCTTCCTGAGATTCTCTTTTCTCCTCCACTCTGCCATAGCATATTCTCAGAACATACACAGTAGGACCCATTGGTTATCACGTAATTTTGGGTTTCAAAAGGAACCTCAAAATGAAGTCTCCCCAAATTTAGCATGAATTGTATATTTAAGAAAGGTATAGAGATAAGGGGAATTCTCAGGGCCTAGGAAATATTCGTGTTATGTAGATTCATTCGACAAATTTCTTTGCATGAAGAAATTGCTTGGAAAATGTTATTGCCCAGCCGAGACTGATGCATTGTGAGGTAAGGAAAACACTAAGAACTTGTGATGACCATTTACATTAAGTGCTTCTCTATGCAATCTTAAAGGGCAAAAAATAATGGGGTACCTTAATGAAATATCAGAGAAGAGTCTCCGCGAATTGAATACTTGTCATCTTAATTCTTTTAGAAAATCAAATCCTCCAGATTTTCAAATTGCGCATGTATGTAATTATTCTATCAGTTCAGTCACTTAGGTCTGCCCTGGCATCCTTTACTGACTTGTCATTCATTCAGTGTAACATAAAGTCATTGAAGCAGCTTTTTGCATTTATACTGTAAGAAAATGGTCCTGTGTGAGCTAAGTGCTACTCAACTGAAAAAGGCCCAGCGTGGTGTTCTGGGCAGTTACTAATTATAGACACCATGATTTCTCGACCCAGTGTGCTCTGCCATTCTCTCAGTTTTAGTAGTTTTACATTTAAACATTCTAAATACTTATCTCATCCTGAATAATTCTATAGCAGTATTTTCCAAGCAATCATCTAAGGAAACAACTTAAAAGGGGTGCTTCTTTTGTTGAAGTTGGTAAGCAGCTTCTGGGGTCACATGTGGCATGCCAGCAATCCTGTGTAAAAGTTTGTAGGAAACACCTTGCCTTTGACATTTAGAACAACTCATGTGTGTTTCAGTCTCATAGCGTCTCATACATACTGAATAATTTCGTAGATGATATATTAGTTTCTGAGCTCTGCAAATCGGGCAGTTCAGGATGTGGGTGTTTCATACAATGTTATATCCTCAGAGGGAAAGTGATTCCCTAGAACCTGACAGTGAAGAAGGGGCTGAGTGGGACCAGGGATTGTGTTCCAACTTCTGCCCTGATACACAGTCCTGTGACATCAGGGCTTCTCCAGGAGTGTGATTCTGATAGAACATTTTGGGGACCTAGGCCTTGCTTGTAACTTGCACCCACTACACATGTGTTTAGGTTTTTAATCTTCGTGCCAGGCAGTGTACAAAGTCAGTTTCTTATGCCTTTGCTTGGTGACCATAGAAACTTTCTTGATTTCCTGGAGGATATCTAGACTGCTAAGGGTCCTCAAGGTGATATGGGGTTCTCAGTGCTGCACATCTGCCTTTTAGAACCATGAGGGCTTTAGTTTTATTATAAGTTTTTAAAGTTCTTCTTCTTCTTAGGGAAAAGGTCATGGAAAGGGCCAAGTAGCTTACATAGCCAGCCTGTTTGTTTTTTAATTTAAGAAGCATAAATTTATTTCTGTGGCGTATAAGCAAAGACACACTGTCCTCGTGAGGCAATGCTTTGCTGTGCGGTTCACTGGGAGCAGCAGGCAGCAGATCACAGATACAGACAAAAATCATTTGTTTGCCACAAAATATTGAAGTTATAGTCTATACAAACTGTATAAAACAACAAAAAGGCATGGTTTTCTCGTAAGATATTTTCTAGATTAATAATGATAGTATATTTTCATCAGTGTTTTATGTATTCCAAATCCCATGGTTGCTTTTTCATCTTTAATATACCCCTGCAAAAAATGCTGATGTAAATAAGTGCATTGAGATACAGTAAGATTTATGTATTTAAAGGTGAAGCATTTGGAAATCAAGGTGTCGGGATTTGAACCCAGGTCTCTGGTGCCTACGTGCCTACACTGCTGTACAGTGCAGCTTCCACAAGACACACCTGAAGATTCCTTGTATAAGTGAGGGATCCTTGTGAGATAAGGTGGACATTTCAGAAGTATCCTGTGAAGAAGAGCAATTTCCAAAGATAAGGAGTATACCCATGAGCCCAGATCGTATATATTGTATTATTACTTTTGAATTTTATGTATATGCTTGTGTATGCCTTGTGTATGAAGTTGTCCACAGAAGTCAGACAATCGTGCCAGGCCTTATAGGGCTTCAGTTATAATAGGTGTTTATAAGTTGCCCTTGTCAGTGCTGGGAACTGAACCTGGGTTTTCTTCCAGAACAGTAAGACAGAGCCATCACTACCTGCTCTTCCCCACAAGTTCTTTTAGCTGTTCGTGTTAAAGAAGACTTCTCAGAAATATAGACCAAGTCCTGAAGTGACCTGAACGACTGAATAGGGAATGAGTCGCCTTGGGTGGGCAGTGGAGCTCTTTGTGGATTTGTGGAAAGGGCACTTGAGTGATATTTGTATCTAAAGCTGTGAACACAATGACTGCCATTCTGGAAATCACATGTGTTGTGGACTTCATGGTGGTCTCCACGGAGAGCTGTTCTCCCAACAAGTATTTGAGAAGCTATGTTCTGCTAATTACTTGGTTCAGCTTCAGGAAAAAGTAAGTCCATCTCTGCTTCTAGATAAGAGGCATCATGGCCTCCCTTTGCCTTTCTTTCTCTTCTTCTTTGGTTGGTTGAAAAACGGGAAGCACTCTCAGGAGTCCCTGTCAGCTGTACACTTCCTAGTAGAGTGGAAAGAAATCTGTCCCTAAGTGAAATTACTGAACTGCTGAATTAATTTGATCCAGGAGTTCTTTCTACCCCTGGGCCTCTAGTCGTGTTAGCTGATAAGCTCCATCGATTGTGTAAGGCAGCATGAGATGAGTTTTCTGTCACATGCAAGTGAGTTGCATCCTAACTGATACTAGGTCCCATGGAAGGTCTCAGTGAGGTTGTGAGCCTTCAGGGAAACTAGAGGCCAGGGCATGGGATGTGGTGGGAAAAGGAAGAGAGGGGAAAAGTACTAAGGTGGGAATACAGACGTCGCTGTGGTTCAGGAGACTGGATTGCTGTGCTGCTCTGCTCAGGGTCAGCTGTCTAAGGTAGGGGCTATGCCAGGCTTTGTCCAGTACTTCCACTACCTATTGGAAGAGCAAACCCCCTTGGCTTCTTGGTATTATTGTATCAAAAAAATAGACAAGTATGAATAAAAGTGTGGGGGGGGGGAGTCACTGTGAAGCAGAAACTTCTATCAAAGAGTGGTAGTTCTTCCAGACATGAGTGTTGATTATTTTTTAATGTGAAGAACTTAGAAATCTGAAAAGATGAAAGACAGGAACATGATGCTAGTTTGGAAGTGGGTAGAAGATTTTGAGTAGAAGGAGATTTTATTAGAGTTGTAGAGACTCCTTTTCAGGTCATAAAAGGCCTTGGGAACAGCTTCTTTCTTGTCATGGCCGGCCTGTGTACTTTCACCCTCTCCAAATGGACTTTTCCCCCAAATGTCTTCCAAAATATTTTGGTTTTGTTGTAAAATCTAACATTGAGTATAAAGAATAAGGATCCAGAGCTTTTTCTAGGTCACATCTTAATATAAACTCTGCATATCTGTGAGGGAAGTGCTGTGTTGAAGATGCTATCAAGGGTCCCTGGCATTTGCTCAGATGGAAGGGAGGCACTGTCTTTCACCAGTGGCTGGGAGCTCATGAGGGACTTCACTCCCAGGCCTAGGTTTTCACAAGTCACTGTGAAGTCTTTATGGTGTCAGAGACTGGAAGCCTGACAGAAAGCACATTACCCAACAATAAGATCCCTTTGCCTGGCAGAAGATATTATTCCAATATTTTTTTAAGTCAATGTATTGGGTTATGAATAACTTGACACTGTTAGAGGTTTTAATGTAGGATACGCCTTTGAGCTTTTAGATATAGGTTATTTGGTCAACAAATTGTAAGGCGCTTTTCGTCTTAAATAGCGTCTGCTTTCTCTGAGTATTCTTTACATGCTGGCTAGCTGAAAAAACAGTGAGCAGTTTGTAAAAATGAAGATTCAGGTGAGTGAATGAGCATGTGTGGCCATCTATATGTCTGATGTACACGTGTAATGCTGTCTTTCTAGGGTAGCTAGCTCATGGGAACATGGGATCGCTGTGCCTTGGGATCTTAACACATTCAATGCTTGTGGCTCAGAATCCGACATGCGCTTAATGCTCATGGCTTGGGGTAACTGCTCCTCTAGTCTCACTCTGCTTTTGAAGTCTTGGCAGAATTGTAGATTTCTGTAGCCCGGAGCAGGTATCATAATCTCCACCTGGATACTGGGATGTTTTGTGTGGCCTGGCTCTTGTCTGCCTCACAGTCACCTGAGAGGTGTACACACTGTGACTGTCTGTTTTATAAAAGAAAACTAAAGTCGTGAGACGAAGGAGTTTATCACTCCCCCCATGAAGTGGTGGAGCTCAGTGTCCCCCGTTATTTTACCAAATCTGCTTTGTTGTTTAGCACACCATTTGGGGTAGCTCTAGATCCCCTGTAACGACTCAGTTCTACTTGCTAAGATGCTATTTTCCAACTCGTGGACTAGAATATAACTTAAGCTAGACTCTCCTTAAGTAAAATACAGTTTTAAAATGTTAGCTTTGTTCTGTGTCGTAACTGTACCGCAGACTTCCTTAAAATGTTTTTGGGCAGTTATCACAATTAAAATGTATTTCTTTAAGTTGTAGGTAGATTTTTATGTACAGTGGTTGTGTTTTCTGTGCAACCTTGAAAGCCTTACAGCTATGACTTAGAATGTAAACAGGTGGTATTAATCTGCTGTAGAGAAACGTAACTCAGCTTCAGCTGAACTTCAGCTTGGTCTTCATGTTATTCTGGAATGCAAATAATAATTTTCATCTGGGTGACTATTAACCAGAAGCACCACAGAGGCCATTCTAGGGTTAGTTTGCATATTACAAGGCCAGAGGTTACCTAATAAAAGGTGCTTGCCTCTCTTTGAGTAAACCAGGATATGCAGAGGACTATACATGAAGGTCTGTTGTAATTAGATATTAGGGGGGAGCCTGACGTTGTTTGCCTCTGAAATTATTCTCCAAATTGAATTTTGAATCTAAGCAAAACAGAAATTCAAATCAGCTTCTGGATTATACCACAGGCAGAATGGAATAAGTCACATGTTTGTTGAAGGTACAGCTAAGTTCATCAGGATGTGTTGTTTCCTGCCCTTCTGTGGGACAGATTTGTGGCTAAGTCTCAATAGGGCCTTCATTGAGCTTTGTAATTCTTTGCATTAGAGTAAAACCTTCAATATTGTAGCCAACCACCAAAATGTCTTTGGAGGATAGTATACAATGCACACTGAGAAATGAGCACTGGGGCCTTTAGGTACAGAGTTGACACTTTCTATTACCCTGGTAGTTCTTGATACAAGCTAACATTTTATATAAGAGATAAAATTACAAGACTGGGTTAAGAGTTTTTCAGACCCTAATGACATATCCTAGTACAGTCTGTATTTGATTGTTTTTTTTCCTCATTTAACTGTAGGAAAGTCAAATGAATAACTGTACATCTACAGCATCAAATTAGTGGTTAAAAGTTTAAAGACTATCAGAATATCACAATTTAAAAATATATAACTGTCAGAACAAGACTTTTATAAAATAGCACAAAAACCTTTAAAGAATTAAAAAAAAATATATCAGGTGAATTTAAAAACAAGTGAGCTGCCATCAATGATGTATAAAAGTGTCTTTAAAGTGCCTTTAAAGTAACTTTCAAGTGTCATGGTGTGCTCACCTTGTATAGTGGTCACTTTGCTGATTCTTCTGGGCCTCTGACCTAAACAAATTGGTGATATCCCAGGATGGCAGCAAATCTGTCATGAGTATTCTTTCATCCTTTTATCTGGTACCTCAAACCTTTGTCCCTCAGCATCCTTTCATGATTGTAAGTTGATATTTGATAGTTTAGTTTGGCAAGGCATTTGTGAAGCATTGCCCTTGGCTCTTAATAGCTAATTACTTGATCCCTGTGGAAATGGCCTCATGATGGGCTGATCATGCAATCTGTAGACTATAGCTGTCTATGACCAATGGAAAGAGAAATATCATACATTTCTGTTCTTTGATAAAGGAGCTTTTAAATCCCAATGTTCGGAAGTACTCGTGAAGGATTTCTGTATATGTGAAGGTGTCTCTACTTCTTAGCACAGTGAATCTACTGTTTCCTCATCTAGCTCATATCATATCATATCATATCATATCATATATCTAGTTGGGTTTTTTTGTATTTTAGATTTTTGGCATGGCTCAAGTAGCTGTCAGCTTTTTTGTTTTGTAACTAGAGAATTATTTTTTTATTTTTTTGTTATGTTAGTTCTGTTAAACACACTCTTCTGGATAGCTGTGAGTAGGTGACTGGATTTGACCACTGTTTGCTATGAAGAAAGTTTTTTGCCTTTGCCTCGGGGCATAAAAACCATCCAGTCAAATATGGCTGCCAGAGTTGGAATCCACTGTTAGTGGGAATCTTGTTGATTTGGAGTTAGCTATTTTTAAGGAAAGGCTTATAAAGGCTTATAAATGTCTAAGTCATTCAAAGTTTGGTTCCATTTGAAAAACCCATACCACTTGTTTTGGAATCTCAGGAGCAGGGCTCCTTAGATCTTAGGGGTTTGTTTGTTTCATTGGTTCTTTACTCTTTTTTTAGCATCAAATCAGTGAATATGTTGACACAACTGTTATTCTTCTAAAGAAAAGATTTCATTACTGCTACAATGCTTATCTTATTTTAAAAGAGTTCTTTAAGCTACTCTCCATCCTGTTGCTTAAATTCTTCACACAAAGCAGATTCAATGTCTTCCTCTTGCTTAAGGAACCTACCCAGGAGGGCACGGTGAATGTGCAGCCACTGGGGCCAGATCACACACACTCGGACATTGCTGTAAGAGTGCCCTGTGCTTCTGCTCTGTCATCCATGGCTAGAGAAGACTCTATCACATGGGATTCTCATTGATGGGTCCTGTGTGACCGTGCTGCCTGAAAGGGCTCATTAGACGTGGCATCCCACTAAATCTCTTACACTGTCTCGCTGGAACCCATTTGCCAGCTCGTCATCTGTCAGGTCTGAGAAGTCCATTTCCCTTCATTCTAGAAGACTTGCTAGGGTATCCCGACTTTCATCTCTGACTTCTGTGCCAAGCATGGCTCTCTCAACAAATGTTTGTAATAAATAATGTGTAATACTCATTTCTTTTTTGTGTGTAGAACACTAGAAAATGGGAGTGATTTACCCCAAGTTACGAAGTTTGAGAAAGTTGTTGATAAGAGATTAGAGGTCTGTTGACTGTATAGGTGTACCAAATACCTAGACATGTAGCAGTTTAGGGTCTTTCCAGCAATCAATAGCAACAAACACCCAGTATATATGAATACAAGTAGTCGATAATAGCAGGTAAACATTTGTATATATTTTAACGGGATTCACTACGCAGATCAGGAAAACACAGGTATTGTGTCAGTGCCCAGCTAGTAAATGGGAGTTTCCATGTTTTCTGCATTTTGGGTGCCATCTTCTCTGATCTAAGGTATGATGTGCTAACATTAAAACAACTCTGCTCTTCAGTTATATTAACACTTCCTATTACTCTACTTAAAATGTCGTTTCATAGGCATATTTTTCTCAGAGGGACAACAGTCTTCACAGAAAATATATTTGAAAAGTTTTAAAGCACATATATGTCAGTACATGCTTTGAACTAAACCATATGTGACCTCTTAATAATCTCATTCTTATTAAATATCTACTTGTTTTTGTTTAAATGTGAACCACTGTCCTGTCAAACTGAGTTCAGATAATGTCCTTTACCACTGACTTTCTTTTTTTTTCTGTAAATAGTATCTTTGAGGTAACTTCTTTTTTAACTTTTGTACAATCTTTAATACAAAAATTATTAAAAATGAAAAAATTTTTATATTTTCTAGTCGCCAAACTAATCTTTAGAGGAAAAAGTTAACATAGCATACATTTTTTTGTTAAGTCAGGAGCTCTGATGTTATGAACAGTAGTAGAGAGCTAATTCTTTCCACTGGTTTTAATGCTTGTGATAGATCTTACATGTCTGTTTGAGTGGGCATTTGAATGAACATGTATGGAGCACTCAGAAAAGAGTTAGCCCATACTAAATGGTGCATAAATGTCTTATGATGACTTCCATGTTTTCCTTCCATAATTGTTGGACAGATAACAGTTCAAAACTTATATAGACTTCTTGCATATTTACGTGGAAGACAAGGTAGATGAACCCGTGCTTGTCAAATGAAATTTCAGATTTCGTTTGTCTCTACATCTCATAATATATTTAAATTTAATCCTGATCATGGTTTTAAGAAGACAGTGGATTTTTAAGGATCTCTCTTGGGGAGTTTTCTCCCTTCCATCTCCTTTGCCATCACAGAAGGCAGACATTAGTTATTACAGTCAGTGTCCTCTTGAGCAGCACTGTTTATCCTGGTCATGCTGTAAATATCGTCTCACTGAATCAGTGACGGTGCACTGACATCCGGAGCCTCCAGCTCTGGGACTACAAGGAAGATACTCCAGGAGTCCTCCCCCACCTCCTAGGCTTCAAGACAAACTGGTAAGCGAGGTCTCTTCTCTCTCACATTAGCTGAAAAGTCCTTAGCATATGAATATGTTCTTCTGTTAAAACAGATGTAAAAAACACTAGAATAGAAATCCGAGAACATTTTATAAAGGTTCATTTGTGGGTGTGTGCGTGCGCCTGCGTGTGTGTGTGTGTGTGTGTGTGTGTGTGTGTGTGCACGCGCGCGCGTGCGCGCGCGTGGGGCAAACACTCGTGTTTCTCTCCCTGTGCAAGTGTGTATGATGGCTAGGGGTGGTTTGTTCCCAGACTGCCCTTCCCTTTGTTAACTGAGACAGAGGCGGGGTCTCTTGATCTCCTGCTCTCCAGTCAGCCATTCTCACTGGCTATCTTGCTCTGGAGAATGCCCCGTCTCTGCTGGGATTGTAAGAGAACCTTCATGTCCCCTAACCTTTGGCTTTCCTTTGGATATTAAGATTCCCAACTGGTCATCCACTGAACAGTCTCCGCACACCCCGTATTTTTGCTCAATGTGCATTTTAAATCACACTGGCATTGTTCAAATGGACTGACCCAGTGAAGGAGAATCATGTTCTTGTTCTGTAGCTGAAACACACCACTGCTTGCTGAGGATGCTGTATAGTGGCCCAGCCAGTCTGTGGCCTGTACTCAAATTTGAGTCCAATTCCCTAGGCTTTAGATTTTGTCCTCTGAATTGGAAACAAATCCCTTATTTATTTATTTTTCAGATTGAAAGGAATTAAGAAATATTAGAAAGATTAAAGTAGTGATTTAATACGAAATAATTGCCTTCACTTTTAAGTGCCCAAATATTGTAAAGGCAGAGTAGTAGTAGACCAGAGCACTTAACCCTTGAGTGTAGAAGAGGACAGACGTGGCTTTTGGGAAATGATATCCTGGCTGGTGCTGTTTGGAGAGTCATGTAGTCTTTCGTCTTTCTGGTTTGTTGTAGATTAAGAACTCTGTAAGTTTTGGCAGCAGTGTGTGTGTGCACACATGTGTGTGTGTGTGTGTGTGTGTGTTATGGATTCATAGCATCATCAGGTTTCTTTTGAATGAGAATTGAGTTTGAAGAAAATCATGTCATTTCCAATGGAAATGGAAATGAGCAGATGTAGAAAAGGAACGTTCCTGTCAGTCTCCTGTTCACTCTCCTGCCCGCATCAGGTGATTCAAGAGTGGGAAGAATCTGCTGAAGGGAATGTTTTTAAATGTCTCTGCAGATATATTTTGGGGTTCAAAGGAACAACTTCAAGGAGATAAAATTGTCATTTTGTTTTGAAATATGCACAGAAAATATTCTTCTTTTAAAAGTCACTTTACCTTGAACTTATTACCGTATCCTTTTTAAAAGTGAGAGAGCATTGAGTCTTGCACGGGCTTTGTCTTCCTCCCTGTGCTCTGACTGAATGCTGGCTACTATTTTAATCATGTTAATGTACTGCTTGCTGTATCTGTGGCTGCCTGAGAACAGGAGCTTTCTGTTCTTCCTCAATGATTTGAGCTGCACACCAAGCACGGTCTTGCAAACAGTTCAGGGTTTACTTTGAGCTGATCAATACATGCAAAACCTTTTATTTAGTGAGATCAATAAAGTATAATGAGATCTGTGTTCCAGTCCTCTTCAAGCCTCACTGTTGGGTAGGAAGGTGTCGTTTTCTGTTCTACAACCAGATTAAAATTATGCCTATGTCTGGTTTGCTCTTTGTTTTTGTTTGTTTTCCTTTCCCTCTGATCTCTTAAGACAGAGCAACACTTTTGAGCTCCCTCCAGACAAGCTCAACAAATGTCACTCCCAGGACATCCGGACAAGTCCTCTAAGATGAAGGGTAGGGAAAAGAAATATAACTCAAGAAAGGAAATAGGATTAGCAAAAACTGTGGCCATAACATCTGTACATTGATTCTGTGAGAAGATTGGTGCTAAGTGGTTTTTAGTAAACTCGCCCAGCTTCACAGAACACGTAGGGAAACCTTGGGTGACTGTGGTGTTAGGATGTTGATCTATCAAATGTGATTTTAATATAGATACAGTCATATGTAGAAAGAATAAAGCAAATTACAGTATGTTACCTCTTGCTTCTGGTTCCTATGTTTTGATCAGGATTTGCTCTCAAGTGACTTTTAAACAGTTTTAATGTACTTTAAAGAGAATATTTTAGATATAAATTTTCCAACTCTTACATCCAGACAGGCTGAAAAGGGCCCAGAGATTGATCTTTTATATAAAATATATTAAAATAGGATGTCATCTTCTTAGTCCTTAATGTATTGAATGAATTCTTTTACAAATTTTCATTTTTCCCTAAAAGAAGTCTCAGATTTTTCCTGGGAAAAACTTTATTTTGCTAATGGTTCTGGTTATTAAAAATTATTTGGTTTACATATGAAATTATTGAAGGGTTCGTTGGACGGCCCTTTGAAGAATTTTAGTTTCTCTACTTTCTGTTTCAGTAGAGAGAATATGTTTATAATTATATGAATTAAATGTTTATACTCTTGGGCATTAAGAATGAAAATGCATCTAGCCTGCTTGTGTTTAGGAAAGTTTGGAGAAATTGCCTTATAAGGTATTGATCTAAGAGTTGACTTCTGTTTTATAATGAGAGCTCTTAGTACTTTTTCTTTAATTAATTTGTTTGATGGCACTGGAAGCTAGTGGAATTCTATATTTAGAAGGAATTTTTCCAGATTACATATTTCTACTACCATGGAATGCAGTAGTTAATAAAAAAATTAATAAGTTAATGTTACATGACAAGACCACTGCTCTTATGAACTTAGGAGCTCTGGTTGTCTGCACAAGACACGTGCAAGATCAAGCGACTCAACTTTCTAGAATGCAGTGGGAAGAGACGCATAATCCCCACCCCTAACTGAAGAGCTCTGGATGACTGAACATCTGTGGAGAGAGTCAGTCTGTGTGGCTCCTGTTAGATGGACCATTCCAGTGGAGCTCAAATGGGGTAGATGGGTTATCCAGAAAACAAACCAAAAGGATAAGGAGTTGGTGGACAATGAGACAAGGGTTGTGGTGAAGTGGATATGGAAGCAGTTGGGGGAGGGGCTGGATGAGTAGGCTCGACGTGCAGTCTAACCTTAGCAATTAAAAGTTGGCTAACTTATGCTGAGTTTGCTAATTCCATAAAATGAGGTTGTTCAAGCATTGTCCTTAATGATAGCCAGTGACGTTGGGTGAGAGTGAGAAAGAGTGAGGCAAGGAGAGAGGTCAGGACTGAGCCCTTAAGGTCTTCAGATTCTTCCTTCTGGAGCTGGGGGTGAAGCACATCCTTGACCACCCCATGCCTTGTCTGGAGCTTCCTGGTTACACCCTGCAGTACAGCCCTTTTCTTACCAATTGTACTTAAAATCATGACATTTCTAGGCTTCTGTCTCTTGCTGGTACCAAGACCCAGGAAGCACCATGAAGAAAATCCTGGTGGGTTTTATCTGATTTCTAACTGGATTTGAGGACTTTGCTCAAAATGACTTCCCTGAACATCTTCTCCCTCTCTACAACACAAATTGTAGTCACACCGAGGACCTCCTAGTATGTCAGACTGTCTGCACTTGTATCAAATAGCTCTGTTATTCAACAGAACTCTTAAGTTAAGAGAACTCATTACTATTAATATATGTGCCTTAGTGTTTACACACAGTAGCTACTGGCATATTCGGCCCTTTCACAAAAGATATTTCTTCTGTTTAAAAGCATGTTTACTATGAGTTTGGTTTTATTTTATGAAGCCAAGGTGGCTTGATCTTGGTAACCCTCTCTCTGGTACTCAGTCAATCCTCAGAGTTTTGTTGAATGAATAAGGATAAATACTAGCATCTGTTGGAGAGCCAAATGGGGAAGGACCATCCAACAGCTGGAGTTTGCATATAAAATTGAAGGAATTTGGGAATTGAACACACTGAAGTCAGTTCTGTGCAGGCAGACATTCAGGAATAGAGAAGAAGAATGCTGAGGACTGGAATGTGGGATCCAGAGCAGGGCTGAAGGAAACAACCAGAGAAGTCAGTAATTATGAATTGGGTACAGAGAAACTTTCAAACATTAAGCAATTGCCAAAGACTTGGGAACCTGGGAGGAGGCCAAGAAAAATGAGGCATTATCACAAGCTCAGCAGTGGTGGGTGGGAGGGTGGAGGCCTCGTGGGGACAGTTTAAGGAGAGTGGTTACGGTGAAGATCGGAGCTTCTTTATGAAAACACTCACATGTTTTCGCATGCCATTTGTAATGATATGTTTGACATTGCGGTTTATTTAGGTGTTCTTCATTGACCCTTCACCCCAGGGTAACGGGAAGGCTGAGGTTTTCTTGTGGTCACGTTAGTTGATTGAAAGCTAGTTATAGTATAACAGATTTTAAGTGTTGGGTAATTATGTGAAACTTTACAGATAAACATTAGTGTTTCCCTGTGGTTCCCATGGATTTTCCTGGCTGTCCTTGACCTGGGATAAGCCTCTGAGCCGTAAGCTATCAACAGTTTCTGTGAGTAAAATCAGATTCTATAAGGACAATATGACACCTGCACCCAAGAGGCTCTATCAGTAGATGGAGTAAAACTGTCACCAAGTTCAGTTTACAATTGAAACCAAGCGCTTGATGTTTGCATATCGTGTTCTCTCTCTCTCTCTCTCTCTCTCTCTCTCTCTCTCTCTCTCTCTCTGTGTGTGTGAGAGAGAGAGAGAGAGAACAAGAGAGCGCTATTTATTTAATAGTATGCTTTCATTAGATTCACAATTTATTACTGGATAAAGAGATCAATGGAATGTTGTATATTTTTTGTCTACTTAGGCATACATGTGTTTTTTATTTACACGGTCATGTTATTCTAATTACACAATGATTGTCTACACATGTACTATTGGGTAAAATATCTGTTTGTACCATAGATAGGCATTTATTTTTTACTAGTATGAACAATAGTTAAGATCGATCAGTCTGTTTACCTGCCTGCCTGCCTGTCTATCTGTATCTGTCTATTTATCCATCCATCCATCTCTTTCTAGAATAGTATCAGTCACATTTACACAGTCCAAGATGGCTAACAGACAGACAGAAACTGTCCCTTCTTTTCAAAACCAGTATCTGGGAGTTAGTAATTTATATTTGTATCCCATTGGCCAAAAGTTTATACAAGAATCAATATTAACCTTATAGAGGCAGGGAAATATAATTTCCACCTTTGACTATGGAATAAGATGAGAGTGGATATTGCATTACAGTTGCTGGTCTGGTTGCAAGAGAGTTGGTGCCAAAGAAGAGCAAGCATCTCATTACCCACATTATTATTGGTCAGCTAGGCAATGTCCCTAATATGACTTAATATTAAGACACTGTGTTTCACAAAGTATTCTCAAGATATCTTTATTTTGAAAATCTGTTACTTTCAAGTTCTAGAACTTACTATCCAAGGGATCTCTGCAGTAGATAACACTAAATTACTGTTGGAGATTCATTTGTACCTTAGCAGATTGGGGTTGGTCTCAGCTGAGTTCTAAGATATGATAGACACTCAGTGATTTCAAATCCCCCCCCCCCCCGGAGCTCAGCATAGGACAGAGCATAAAGGAAAAACAGTCTAGCATCAAGGTTCATAGGGCAGGCCTCCCAAGCAGCATGGCTCAACCGCTTGTCCTCCTTTGGACAAAATAGGATCTGGTTCACATTACCTGGATATAAGTGGCTTTGGTCCTCATGGCTATTTTGTAGAATACTTTTGGAAATTCATGTTTTTTCTGTTCTCTTCATTTCTTTCTGGTTTTTAGTTTTCTAATAGAATAGAAAATAACTTCATGTAGGTGCTTTTCATGATTTCCAAGGAATTTTAGCATAATAAATGAAATGGTTGGTTATTGTATATATTTCTTCCTTCCTTAGGCAGTTCGAAGTCACTCACCCACTGAATCGGACGGACTACAGCATCTGGTCTTTGTAGAATGGGCAGTCTTAAGAACTAAAAGGCTTTTTTTATGTATTGAAAACTAATGCAGTCCGTCTATAATCATTAAGGTATGCTGGCACAGCCCCCCTTGGGTGCTTTGTAGGCTTTTATCCTTAACATTGCAAACACAATAAAACCTGGTATGACTACAAGAGAGTTCTTTATGGAAGTGCATGCTTGTGGGGTCACCAGTCCCCATGTGCTTTCCCCCATCTCTGCTAAAAACAAACACCGCCCCACAAACTAATGAACCTTAGGTATAAATGGATCTATTATAAAAGAACACTAGCCAGGAACTCTTGGCTCTCTCAGTTGACTTTAAAGTGTGCTGTTTTCTTATGAATCTCGGAATTAAAGACTACTTTTTCCCTGAACGGTTGATTATATTTTTGATTTTCCTGTGGATTAGAACAATGACATTCAAGGTTGATGCCACTACGTTTTATACGCTGTTTTCCTGGCTCAACATAGGGTACAGTTGAAGCAAAATTGGCATTTGTTCTTAATTCAGGATTTCCTACTGCCTGCCTGTCCCTTCGTTTCTTACGCTCAAACTTTGGCTTGAAAAGTACTTTCTACCCTTGAATAACCATGGAAATTAAATACCATGTACAGTACTTCAGAAAGAGTATCTAATAGTGCAGATAGCCTTAGATCATTGGGGGAGACAGTGAGGAGGAAAAGTCGGGTGCTGTCTTAAACCTGGAAGAGGGCAGACACGATTTAATGCAGGTGAGCTGTCGTATTACCTCGTGGCATTGTTTTCTCGTAAATAAGTAGTAGTTTCTGTTTCTGAGTTTCGGTTTGTTGATAAATAGACTCTCTGGTTTGTTTCTCTCGTGACTGTGAGCATTTTATTTAGAGGACTGGTTACCTACTGTACTAATGAGCAACAGTCTAGAGTTCGGAAGCTTCTGTTTCACTTGTTTGTTGTTTTGATTTATGCTATCGAGAACAAACAGTCCAGGCCCTTAAACTCTCTGTCGCCAAGCATGACCTTGAACTTCCGAGCCTCCTATATCAGTTTTGAGTTCTGGATCCCACGTGTGCACCACCACTACTGGTTTATGTGCACTGGGGAACAAAGCAGGCTTTGAGTGTGTTACACAAGCACTCTGGAGACTGAGCTAAGGCTCCAGCCCCATCCTTGGGTTTTAGGTGGGGATCAGCTTCTAACCTCAGTGTAACTTTAGCACGGTGTGTAGCATCTCTGGATGCCTGTTTCCTTCCACTCTCATAGTTCAGAGTTTGCACTATGTGCCTGCCAAGATTTCTTTCAGGTCTGCTGTGGTCATTTTCTGGCCACTTTCAATCTTAAAAGTGACAGAAGATCAAACAAAAAAGATCAGCAGTTCTTAAACCCATGTTCTCCACTTTCTCCACGGGAGGAGTTGTATACACATGTGTGTAATTCATGCCACCTGAAGGCTGTATACTCTCCTGGGTAGGTAAAACTCGAGGAATCAGTTTTGTAACCTATCCCTGTTTGGCTTGGGACCTTAATTACAGCCTGGAGCCTTTTTCTTTTGGATATCGGGGACACCTAAATAAAATCTCTGAAGCAGCTTACAAGCAGAGCTGTGGGTGAGCAGCTCTCCTAATAGAGGAGTGCCTTTGAGGAGTACAGGGCCAGGTGGCCAATCTCAAAGGGATAACAGCATCCTGCTGTGTGCACATGGACATTTGTTTCAGCCCTTCTGGTTTGTTTTTCCCCTTGGATCCTAGGTCAATCCATATGGACCATTGTATTCTCTCTGAGGCTGGTGACTCCAGTCTCAATGAATATTATTTAGAAGATTGTGGTGTTTCGAAGCAGGCCAAAGGATCTTGCCCTACATGCCATTCGATGGTTTCTTGGTAGTTCCCATCAATTTTCCCTAGAAGGGCATATTAAGTATCAGCATAAGCATTGAGTATGATAAACCAGCCACTTCTTAACCTCCAAAAGTTCAAAGAGTTATTTCAAATGCATTGTCATTTTAGAGGGAGGAAGAGGACAAAACCAGGTTGCAGGCACATTTATGGAAAATGAGGCCCTATGATGAACCCTAGCCTGCCTAAGTTTGAGTACTCTAGGCTTTGAAAGGAAGAAACAGTAAGTATTTACTATTTATCCCCAGACGAACACTTGCTATAACAAACAAGCAGCTTTGGCTTGAGAATAGTCAGTGGGTTAACTCATTCAAGCAATTCGTTACTTTTAGTAGGCTTGGTCCCCTCCACTTAGTTCTTATTTAGAGGAACTAGGGCACTCGGTGTTCAAACACTGATTCCGTGTGTGCGCAGGATCAAAGACAAGCCAGGAAATGGCAGGTATTGATCGGGTTCATGTGAAAACCTTGAATGTCAATGACCTTTGGTGTTGTCTGGTTTACTCTTGCCATTTGGGATTTGTTTTAAAAATAGACAGATAGCTAGCTATTCTTTCTGCATTTAAAAAAATCTCACCGTGATAAACAATGGACTCTATTGAGTTGCTTCATTGAGAACGCTGCTTTGTGCTAGGCTAAACTGCACATAGCTCAACCCAGCATGGCTTGTCAAAAGTCCTTCAAATCAGCACAGACTGAGAAGATGAACTAAGATATTTTAGGAACGTTCAAAAACTTAATTCAGACATTGTTGTTGTTGTTGTTATTTACTACTATGGATGCTTAGCATTCAGTTATCTCTTCCAAAACTTCTTAATGATTGAACTTAACACCTGTGATTGCTCCCCCCTAGTAAACTATCCTTTTTACCCTCACAGTCAATTCCAAGCACCCCCCCCCCAACAGGTACAATTTCACACACACATACACATACTCTCTCTCTCTCTCTCTCTCTCTCTCTCTCTCTCATACACACACACACATTCTCATACACATACACATTCTCTCTCATACACACACACACACACACACACACACACACACACCACACGCCTAATGAAGAAATCATTTGCCTGGCGTTTCTCAGCTTTGGCCCTATTGACATTTTTAACCAGGTAATTGCTTACCTCATGGAGCTGTACCTTGTATGGTAGGATATTTAAAAAACTTCCCTGACCTAGGTTCTTCAGATAGTATAGTGCAAAGTCATCCCTGACTGAGAGCCCTTTAGTATATACAGAAACATTTTGATCACTTTTTAAAACCAGTGTGACAGGCGGTATAATGATGCAAACGTAGACTGACCTAATAAAGTGCATTATTAAAATTTTATGAGATTTATTGACTCTACTTGTTTCCTTGGTTCCCGTTGACAGATCTACAGCAGATAATGAGGGTGAAGTTTAATTCAGTAGTCTCACCTGTTCTGGCCCTTTAAAAGCTTATAAGAATTCTCATTTACATAAGTATGTCTGTATAAGTGGGTTGGTCATTTTTATAGTAATTCATGGGTATTAGAATGTTCTGGACACATCTGAAAACAGGCCTATGGTTAATTGTCTGTGGTGGTTCTCCTGTGGGTCGCACACAGGCTGCAGGCATTTTTGGTTAGCCTCAGTTCTGGGCTGGTATCAGGAATTTCTCTGACAAAGATGCCAGGGATCAGTGAAGGTTCCATCCATCATCAGCCAGGAGCAAACAGCTGCCTTGCCTGTATCTGAAAACCATTCTGGATTGACAAGATGGAGTGGTCTCTTCTTCTAAGGTACTGATGAGTATTGAAACAGTAAGCCCCTAAAGAGCTTGTTGCTCCATGTTGGGGGTATTCCTATACCTCTGTTTGGTGGGTCTCAAGAGCATGGCAGGGATTGAAGGATATGATTCAGGTCTCTACCCACATGGCATTTCTTTTGCAAGCCATTGCTAGGCCATCCTGTGGGAAAGGAAGTCTTTATGAGTAATCTGTTTAATAGCATTCCTTAGCCAGCATAAGGTCCACTCCAGCCAGAAGGAGACATTCTAAGTAAGGCTTGGTCTTCACAGAATGGCACTTTGGTTTCCTGGAATCAAATGAAGCATCTTCATTAGTGCTCAATCAATTTCAATCTCTCTCTCTCCCTCCCTCTCTTACTCCCTCCCTCTCTCTCTCATTAGAAATGGAACCGAGAGTCTTATTTGTACACGGTATAGATTCTCTTATCAAGCTTCATTTTTAAGGTTCCAGACTTTGTACAAGGTTCCTTGCTCTATGAATTCCAGTACACCAAGCTATGTATGCCCTTATCTCCCGTAGAGGACACTGAAACTCATATTTATGTCCTTATTATTCTTAGGGATTTGTTTTTTTCCCTTGGTAGATTTGCTAGCTAAAGGATTGATTACTATTACCCAATGCCTACACATTTTTGAAAGACGGGAAATAAGCTATACTACTGTTTCTGGTAATTTTCTCATACCAGTTTTCCATTCTTTGGGCAACCTACCATTTAAATGAAGAGTGATACCTTTTGTTTTATTTTACTTTCATAATTATGAGATATAGGGCACATTATTTTTCTCTTCAATTCTTTGTATATGGGTGTTTTACCTGCATACATGTGTGCATCATTCTTTGTATATGGGTGTTTTACCTGCATACATGTGTGTGCATCATCACACTGAATGTCTAGTCCCTAAGGAGTCCAGATCCAGGGCATCAGATCCCTGAGGACTGGAGGTAAGTGTGTGCATTTGCTGGGGATTGAGTCCTCTTGAAGAGCAGCCGGTGTGCACTTAATTGCTGAGCCATCTATCCAGCCCTGTTTTTGTTACTATTATTTTTGAGATGAAGGGCATGTTGAACCAAGGGCCAGCCGCGGTGGTTCTTCTCTCTTGGTTCTCTCTTGAGGTAGCAGAGGGGGATGAGTGTTGGTGGGGCAAGACTTGGTCTTGTGAGATATTTAGGATGTCTTTCCATAACAACACATTTACCTGTCTGAAGCCTAAGTTACCAAAACGCAGTGCTAGTTGACCTGCCCGAGTTCCTCTGAGGCCAAAAATTGCAGTCTCTGGAGTTTAGCACCTCAAAGTAAAACAGCAGGGGATTAAGTAAAAGGATTTATTGCTGGTGCTCCTTTCTCTGGTGAATCAGGAGAAGCCTCTCTGGCTAAGCTGGTTAACTCTTTGTGAACCAAAGAGGAAGGAAAGGAAAAGAATTAAGATGTTTTATAGAAATATTCACAGACACATAAACATTCAAACATTCACACACCCACACTCTTGCTGGGCCCTACCGTCTGTTACAATCAACTCTACAAGTACTCATGCATGCTTACACATATATACATATACTTACACACAAACATATAGACAATCGAGCATAAACATTTGGATGGATGGGTGGATAGTGCAGCACTTCCCAAGCCAAACCATTCAACCAATAACTTTATTTCTTTGCTCTGGTCTTTTTATTCCTTCTTAGACAAAAAAGTTCTTTAGAAACTTACCTCGGAGATAAAATGTTCCATAGAATGGGAGTCACAGAAGAATGCTGATATTAAGTCCAAAGCAGTGCTTCATTGTAATATGTTCATTATAAGTTCAAAGCAACAGTTTTTAAGTCCTCGCCTTAACGTAGTATACACTTGTACATTATCCTTGGACCTAAATGTTTTTCCTTGAACACAAAATTGTCCCAAGTCTATTTCTCTTTTTACTGTGATTATAAAAGCTCATTGTACTTCTTATTATGTAGCCTTTACTTACTATTATGAAGAGTGGGCACATTCTATTCCTGATTCTAACTTTATTACATTGTTCTAACAACTAAGACCATCTCTCAAAACTTTCTTTTTAAACTTATTTGAATCAAATAAGGAATTGTACAGAATCCTTATCTATTTGTCTTTATAGCATCAGTACAAGATAGTACATCTCCATAGGTCTGTAGAAATTTGGTCAAAAGGATGGGTCATTGTTATGTATTTAATAACAACAGGAAAATCATATTAATAGCATGAATCTTTGCTCAGATATAATCTCCTTGGCCTTGCCTTGAGAGGCAAATCCTTCATAGATTTTAGCTCATGGTGGAACCATCTCAGGAAGATCACTTGCTAGTCTTTAGCTTCTCCTAGATGCTCCTTCAAGATCTGTAGGTATGACAGCTGTAATCGCTCATGACAAAGCAACCTTAGTATTTTACGGACAGCAGATCTACATGATATCAGCATGGTGCTATCTCTCAGTAGGCGAGGTATTATTAAAACAAAACAAACAAACCTCTGTCTTTGGTAGCCTCAGCATATAATTTAAGGGACAAGTACATAATTTTATTGTTCACCAGATAACATGTCAACTTAGGGATAGATTCAAATCATAGCCTAAGTACCCACGTGTAGAATATATTTAATTACACAGTTTTTAGTACTTTGTATTTGTTTCTTTCCCAGTGCTATAAAGACTGGTTGACAGCTGACTTGTACCGTGCATATGAACTTGAAATAAAATGGAGCACATCAGGATGCTATTTTCCTGCCTTAATTCTTTTCACTTGTAAGATGCTAATACGGGTTTCTTTCCAAATTACTGTTTCTGTTGGATTAATTTTCTTTTTCCCTTCATTAATTTCCAACTGAATTTTAGGTGTAAAGTGTCTCTCTTCATTGTGCTTATGTAAAAAGTCCCTTAGTCTTCTTTGTAGGCTAGCATTAGGTACATTGGGGGTTGTCATGAAAACTTTATGAGAGCATCTGACACTCATTGTGCATTTTTTTTTGTCCTTTTTTTGAAGGGTGATTCTGTGTAATTTTGTAAGATTGTAAGATTGTATGTATAAACTATTCCTGAGGATTCTGTATGCATAGAAACGTTTTGGTCTTATCTGTTATAAGATTCTCCCTAAGTTTCTTCTTCCTCACCCCCAGTGGATCTCACCTCACCTTTTCTCACCTAACCTTTTTAAGCAACAGAGAATGCTCATGTGCTCACATCAAATCTTTCAGGTTGGTTTTTTTGTTTGTTTGTTTTCTTTTCTGTTTTGTTTTGTTTTTTTACTTACTCTCGAATTTTTAAGGTTTAGCATAAAAGCATTTCTATGTTTTTTTAAACTATTGTTATTATTATTATGTTCACTTCACAAATTTGATTTCTTTGAGTCCCAGTTGCTTGTCTCTGGTTGATTTTCCTGCTGTAGGAGAATAAGCATATGCTCTTCCAAAGGTCCAGAACCTCCTGTGTTCACCGGCCTGTGGAGTAAGGGGCCCTTGAGTTTGGGCTTTGATTTCTGGACATGTGCATGCCAATCTTTGTGGGCCTGTATCCTTGTGTTTGTTTGTTTTCATTTAAAATAAAATTTGCCAATTCTGAGTTATCTATAAAAGTCTATATACTTTATGGGAGTAGAGATTGTTAGCATAAGATAATCAGTAGATACATCAAGGTAATTTTAAGATATTCCTTTTCTTTTTTTTTTTCTAATTTTTTTTTTTTTCTTTCTTAGTTTGAACTCTTAAGTGAAATTTCTCTTAGGTTTCACAGGCTTCTGCTGAATTCATCACCTTATTGACTCCTTCAAAGGAATTTGAGTCTGGCCTCCTGACCAGCCATTTGGTTTCCTCTCTGCTGGAACTGCCTGGGATCCTTTTCTGCCTATTAAGATGACTGTGTGGAATTCCTCAGGCTGAGACATCAGCAAACCATTCCCAGGATAGTGAATGTGGAAAGTCAGGAGGTTTTATTTTGGTTCAGTGAAATTGTCTGTGACCATAGAGCTGAAGCATGAAACAAGCCAGAGCTGGAGTCAGAGAGTCCCCAATTTATACTGGGAGTGATTAGATAAGTGTCCTGCTGGTGACAGGGCCGTGATTCATTCTCTATCTGCAGATTCCTAAGCGGTCCAAATACTTCAGTGTACTGATAGTGAGACCTATCTAGCCTTTCACAGCTAATTGTCTGCTAGGCTCATTGTCTGCTGCCCTTAAAGGCTAAGGTCAGATTGCCCTTCTGGTGTTGAAGGCATGAAAGGTATGGATGGCAGAGAGGGAGAAGTCTATTGGAACGTAAGTGTGTGCTCCTGAAGGCAGAGAAACGTCATAACTCTCTTCTTCATGTGGACATTGTTCTTCTGTTCAGTTTGGAACAGAGTCATCGAATTTTGATTCTGACAAATGAGAAGAGAAAGAATCACTTAGAAATGATCACAAGTCTTTCATCTTCCAGGCTTTGTTCCTTAAAGACCCTGAGCTAGCTAGCTGATATCATGGGTTAGCTCAAAGCTTGACTCTAACTTAGCTTAATGCTATTTCTGTCAGCGTTTGACTCTCCATTCAAAACGCTTCAAGATTCCTGAAAATTCTGTTTTTAGTTTTGGGAAAGCAAACACTGCCTGCCTCTCTGATCCTTTATTTCACTTATGAGTCAAATCTTCATTGAAATCTCATATTCTTTTCTGCTCATACAAACTGGAACACACATAGCATACAATGTGTTCCTTTTCATTTTAAATGTGGACAGTATTATTACTTAAAATACATATGTTTTTAATTGTTTATAAAAGCCTATTTCTAGGTTATGTTCTGTTTAAAATCCAGATAAAATTCTGCCCTTGAGTTGGGGCCTTGGGGTAGGCACACTCACTCCTGTATGCCACTGCCCACAGGATCTGCACTGTATCCATGGAGGCCAGCAGGAGGGCCCCAGGAGAGAGGTGAGGCTGGGTCCCAGTTGCCAAAGTTCTGGATTTGATAATGAAAGTCCTGCTCTGTCCTTGTCCTGTCTGTAAGTAGGCCAGAGAGCCTCTGCAGGCAGCCTTGGGAGTTGGTAAGAGCCTGTGTCCCCTGGTGGCACAAGCAGAGAGGACCACATTCTGGGACTCTGCATGCTCCAATTTCTGGATGGGTCTGTGCTTTCTTTTTCATCTGCATTCATTTCTCTTGTTTATTAACCTCATTCAGTTTGACTTACCCTACCTCATGCTGGGTCTGTGAATGTGACTTGAGACCGACCTATGATGTAGAAACCCTGGGCCACTCTGAATTACCCTGTGCTTTAGAGCCAGCTTTGCTGTGGCCAGGCTGATAGTGTTGGACAAGACCTGCCTCCTTGTCTGGCCTCAACTGTAGTGTGTAGGCATGAGACCTGCTGCTCTTGCAGTTATTTTTGTGGTGGATAATAAAACCATTTCAGTACCTGTGTTACACCTCGGTTTTGTGCTTACTAACCTGCCTTCTCTGCATGACAGAAGTATGTCCACATTCATGATCCATGTCGCAACTGTTGTGAAGGTGAACAGTGCTACTACCTTCCAGTACAAATTAGTTATTTTGGGCTCCAGGGACAAAGGGCAAGGTTGTTGGAATGTAAATGTACCCTGAGACCTTCTTGGCTGCGAGCCCTTGGCTGAGGTCAGCTGCCTCCTCTTCTTGCTTCTGTTCTCATTACTCCTCCTTCCCCTGCATTTGATTCTGACCTGCTTCCCCCTGAGGTGGCTGCCCAGGACTCTAGCTCTTCTGGACCTCAGTTTGCATCTTGTGCTGGGTCCAGGTTCATTCCCAAGAAGTAATTTGCAGTGAAAGGATGTGGCTGACAGATCTCACATAGGGAAACAGTGCTTTGTTTTGTTGTCTCTAGCTGCAAATAAAACAGAGCAGAATTAAGGACCGGACAATGCCTAGCAGCAGAGATAACAACAAAGCCCCTCCTGTGTAATTAGAACACTAAAAGCATTTTTCCATTTCCTGTGTTAGCGTGGATAACACCAAGTTCTCAATTCAGAAAGGGAATACATTCTAGAGTGTGTCAGGCTATTGACTGCTTTCTCATAAAAGGGCACCATATGGCACTGTGTTTGTATGCTCTTGCCATGACAATTCCTCCTGTCATGAGTGATTTTTCCCAGAAGAAGGCTATGTAAATTCTTGGTCATTCATTTCAAAAATGAAGGGGCTAGCGTTTATTAACCAGTATGCTCTTTAAAAACACAATTTGATCATAGGAAACAGAAAGTAACAACCCCTGTGTGTGTTGATGTGCCTTCCATTTTAATAAGGATATATTCTTTTAAAAGATTTCTTCTTGATCTTCAGATTATCTGGACATGAAAGCTATGTATTTTAGCCTTTCATATCCTTAAGTACAAGGGAGAAACATCAAAGAGATTTTTGACACCCATTATTTGTGAAATCACCTTGAAGCTTTCTTGGTTGATACTGACACTTGCAATAAGAATAATTTCCCACTTCTTGATAATAACAGTCTCAACTGTCTCGTGTGGATTGCTTTTCCATATCTGACTCCTCATATTGTCTGCTTAGTCTTATTGTTATCACAGGCAAAAGGAATGCCGGACTAGAAGATAGCTCAGCAGGCACCAGACCTGAGTTCCCTCTATGTGATGGAGAGTGCTGACTTCCACAGATAGTCTTGTGATTTCCATAATTGCATGTATGCACATGAGTCTACACACACACACACACACACGCACATGCACATGCATACACACCTACATATATATGAAATAATGGAGGAAGGGTGAAATTCAGAAACAAAGTGTGGCCAAAGATTTCAGCTTTATGTTTTCAGTTTTCATTATGTTGGTTCAAGAGGAAACCATTATTCAGTGACCCACCAACCTTAAGTTGGACGACATTCATTTTTGTTAGGGTTTTTTAAAATTAGTAAAATACTTTCTGCCATCACAGTGCTAAGTTTATTACATAGAAAAAAAAAATGGTATTTAGGAGCCTAGGCTTGATTACCAAAAACTGTACTTTGAAAGGGCAGCACTGAGTATTGTGTTAGTAAGTTGTGTTAGACATCTAAGGAATACGTTTTCTATTTTGTTCCTTGTTGGCACCTGGCAGAGAAGTCTGTAGAAACAGTAGTTCTGTTATTAGCAGTCTGAGCGGTCTCCTATCCATGGTGGCCTTGCCTCACATACTGCCTTCATGAGAATAATCATACTTCATTTAGTGCTGCAGAAAGTCCTGTTATCAAAGAGATATTAAATCTTCAACAAAAGCCATGCTCATTGAAGTACAACTAGAGATGGTTTTATTCTTCTGTCATTGTTGACTGGCCAGGTAAATACAATTCTAAAGCATAGAAAGGGAGAAAAAAACCATTTTGTTTTTTAGACATTACGCCTGCTTTTTCCAGGTCAGGTTAAGAAGATTTAAGACATGCAATTGTGTTCTAATACAAGAGCCATTTTTTAAAAAGGAAGTCTCTCTCTCTCTCTCTCTCTCTCTCTCTCTTTATAAAGTAGGTTTCACATGAATAGAAACTGTCTACTTAAAATCCTCTAAGACATCTGTCTATTGCAACTAGTCTCATAGAATAAGCTAGACTTTATACATCTGTCACTTAGATGTGTATATATGGGGCATCCGCACATGTATGTTGAAGACTTAGAATACTCGTTGCTTTCTGAAGTTCCTTGTTCAGTGGGTATTGTGATGTTTCATTGGTAGGATGCTATTTGACCTTCATAAGGATGGGTGCTGTGTTTGATCCCTTACTAGAGGGGTGCTTGTTTGACCATCCTAGAGATAATGTTGAGCCCTAGTCTGCTAGGATGAGTTCCACTTAGCCTATATGCTATCTTAAGAGATGGATCTGTTTCTCTGAGGGTTTGTAGTCTGTCCTCCAGCAAATGATGAGATTTGCCAATGCCTGTAGAATCCACTGGAAGAGTTAAAGATGCTTTTCTGTAGAATTTATGTCTCATGTCATAGCTTTTAAATTTATGGGTCAAATAAGCAAGCCAGTGTTTTTCTGCACTTTCTCAGATCTTTGGAAGTTGTCTCCAAAGCCCTATCGGAAGAAAATGAGGCCATTTATCTTTCCAGGGGTCTTCCTGCCCTCTCACCATCTATGTGTTAATGGGTAAATAAGAGTGGCTTTCACTTCTTGAAACCTGCAGGCTATCAAATGGGAGGTTGGGGACAGAAAGGTATCTGCTTCCTCTTGTCTACCAGGTTTGATTATGGATGCTGTTTGGCCAGATAATTGAGTTTAATTTGTAACAGAGGGAAAGGTTTACACTGTAAACAAGAAAGTCTTTTGAAGATAAATCTTGTCAATAGCTGTTGGAAAGATGGTGGAGGAAGGCTTAAACTATTATTTCTTTATTTCTAATGCCCTGGAGTTGGTGTTTGTCTTTCTTTCTTACCTTTTTTAATTACTTCATCTTCCTTTGCTCTAATGCAAATTATTAGTGGGGGCTAGAAGGTGATAATTAGTCTTCTTCACTGGCTTCACCTGATTCTTTCCCCCCTTGTTGGCTAATTAAGATGCATAAAAACCTTCTGCTTTTTTTCCTCCTTAAAAGGAAATGGGCTTTTTTTGACATCTGACTTATTAGAACCTTACATCCTTCCCAGATAGCTTAAAAAAAAAATAACAGCTTCTTTATATATCCAGAGAAATGTATTTGTGACTCCTCAAACATTACAGAAACAAGTTTTAATTGGAAAGGAAGACTCACAGGAAGATTGAACACTCTTGTAACGTGCACCACGTTACATCTAGCAAGTCCAGCTCTTGTGCTTTCATTATTGGTCTTTCTATTTTAGCCTTGTGTCATTGTTAGGTTTCCTTCTTTAGGAAAGGCTGCCTCTTGAGTCTTTTACAACAATGTGTCTCAAGTTAGGCGTTCCCATCTTAATAAGAAGACCCTCTCTTGCCCCATACTGTAGTATTGTGACAAGAATCCACTCACTCTGAGATGTGCTGGACCAGACACTGTTGGTAAGCATTGGGAAGAAATTATTGTCAATCCAAACCTGTATCTTCATTTACAACTTACGTAAAGGAAGGTAACACCTTTGGTCCAGGAAATAATGGACTTTGATTTGTTGTCTGAAATGAGTACTAGATCCTTTTAGACATTACTCCACAATGTACTGTAGCTACACAATCAGCCCGTTGTGAATTGAATTGTCTATATTCTAGGGGTTTTTAGATTTACTCTTTTCAAGTTGTTTATTGTCTCATGTGGTCAGTTATGGAGTTGGTGATAAGTACCTGATTGTGCTCCCTGTGTTTAACCAATGCCAGATTCAGTTGAGACTCTTACATCATTTCCATTTTTGTTTGCATCCAAGTAATTAAAATGTATTTTATTTTATACATATGAGTGTTTTGCCTATATATGTACATATAAATATTATATATAGTACACCACATATTTATCTGGGAGGAGACCAGAAGATGACATTGGATCTCCTAGAACTGAAGTTAAAAGGCAGTTATGAGCTGCTATATGGGTGCAGGAATCAAACCCAGGTCCTTTGGAAAACAGTCAGTATTCGTAACCGCTGAGCCATCTTTCCAGTCCTACAGCCCAGGTAATGATAACTAAACATTTGTATAACCAAATCAACTGTAAATATAGTGTGTTATTTGTGATATACATAAGAAAATTAAAGTTAATAAACCAAGGTTATAAATTATTTTAAAGACAATTTTTAAGCTTTTAAAATGTTGGCATGTATCTGCCATTATGTGGAAGAGATTTCAGCGTAGTTTTTAAGCAGGAAACAAAGGTCTATTAAAGGAGGTAGATGATCTGAAACTCAGAAGCAAAAAAACCGTCAACTTATCTTGTGGGTTCCCTCGTGTTGTGCTGTGTGAGATATTTAAGTCACAACTAAGATTTCAGAATTGCCATTGGTAGTCTGGTAATTGTTTTTATTCTCTGATGAAAAAGTAAGCTCAAACCATTCATCTGAGAGGACGAGAAAAACACCTGGTAAGTTGATGCCCATAGATGTAACACTTTCTGGTCCTACATTTGCTAATGGGGACTGACTGCTGGCAGGAAATTAAAAATTTCCAAGAATCTCACCTCCACAGTCGCAGAGCAGAGGGGCTGTGAATCCACTGCATTGAGGGTGCCACAGAAAGGAAGGGGTCCTGCTCATTCCCTACCTGTTACCTTATAGCGAACCCTCAAGGAACCAGTCTTCGCAAGGTGGTGTGGTTTCTCTTGGGCTGCTTGAGTCACATTGGGGTTAACCAGAAACACATTTTAGCTCCAGCCTTTATTTTAAACTGTACTATACCACATACGGGAGCAGCACAGCTATTTATTGTGGCACTCAGTGAATGGAATTGTGTTTTAATTAAGGGCCATTCATGAATATTTTTCTGAATTTAAATTTTCATTTTGCAGTTTTATGATACAGGACATGACCTAGAAATTAGAATAGAGTGAACAGAATTTACTGAGTAAGTGAAAATATCAGTTATGTCATCATGTTGAACTTGTCTTTGAAGATTGGAGCAAAAAAAAAAGAATTTTAAATTTATATAATGGTAATAGATTCTGTTTAATTGAAATTTTATTTCCCACTGTAATATTATTTTGAAATGACAGCAGGAACTTGGAAATGTTCCAGAACTTGCTAACATTCGTTTTTAGTAATTTGCTTCATTCATTCAGACTTATTTTGATTGGCATGCCATCCTTATGTTGTGTTCTGAAATCCCTGAAATCACAACATCTTGATAGAGTCTGCTCTATTTTTGAATTGTTTTAAATAGTAACTTTAAAATTTGCATTAATTGAAAGGTACCTTGTCATAACATTTGCTTTGTGTCATGAAAGGTTATCTATATTTGGAAGTAACATTTTGGTAAAAGGGGGATTATGGAATATTTATGAACTTTCTCTCAGACTCATCGGTTATTAGAACAGGATGGAACTTTAGAGCTTTGCAACCACAGACTTCTCAGTTTGCACTTGAAGGAAATGAGTTCCAGAAAGATCAAATGACACATCCAAAGACACAAGCTAAATGCAAGAAGAACTGTCACCAGGCAGGTAAAACCACCACAGGTGGTTTTGTCCTGGGCAGTGCACTCCAATGCACACAGTACTTTTAGGAAATCGTACTGTGAAGACTAGAAGGGAGTGCATATACATATAGTTATTAATGATTTTATAGATAGATAGATAGATAGATATAAAAAAGCACACACACACTCATCTGCATACACACCTTTTCATACCTATGTCTCAATAATCAAATGCTTTTATCTTCTTGCCCATGTTAGTGTGTTTGATTCTGTTTGTGAATTAAGAGCTGAAGATACTATATTTTGAGTAGGAATGATTTTCCTTGTTCTCACAATCTGTCTTTAGGAATGTTGCTTTGTAGTAACACTTCTCTTAGATAATGAACAGGAATCAGAAACCTGTGTAAAGTTATAAATTTACATTATTTAGTTCACATTTTATAGAGATTTTTATTGCTAGTTTTATCGACCTGTTGTATGTATGTAATGTGTGTGTGTGTGTGTGTGTGTGAACATGATCATAAACCCACAGCATACAAGAGGAAGTTGGAGCACAGCGTTCAGAAGGTGGTTCTTGCCTTCAACCAGTTGGGTTTGAGAGACTGAATGCAAGTTATTGAGTTTGGAGCCAAGTGCCTTTCCTCAATAATTTATCAGCTACTATTTCATAAAACACTTGAATAAAGGTGAAAATTAAATATTGTATTTTTATAATCTTTCATTTCAAGAATGCAGAATATGTTTCAATTTTCATGTAATTATATTTTCTAATAGGGGACAAACACTTGTGCATTTTAACTCCAACCCTAACCCTATATGACCTATTTTGATTTAATTTTTCCAACAAAAGCATCAGTAATCTTTTCATGAATAGAGATAGTCATTATTCCCATGATTATCATACTTTGTAGAAACAACAGTTTCTTCGGACCTATGTTGTTTGTAGTATTTTAGGAACCAAAATCAGTAATGTCACCAACTGGAATTAATACTATTCTCTTGGAGGGACAAACAGGAGACAGATATGACCAGTGAGTATGAAGAAGGGATGCACAGGTAGGTGCCGCGGGCCACAGCATTAGAACTTTCCAGAAGTGTGTCCAACTTCTCCTGGGTCATTAGTGATCCCAGTGTGAGCCTGTTTCTACATGATCGGGCCTCAGATTTCTAAGCAGCATTTTAATACCCCGTTGACTTTGTTTTGCACATAGTAATGTAAGATAAATAAGAATTGATTGTTTGGGCTTAAGAGTTTACTTCATTTTATTTCTACCCTGGCTTTCATCTGGGTACCTGCCTACTCTGAGTTACGTCTATTAAGTAACTAGTGCAAACATGGAGCTTTCATCAGGAGCTCATATGCTTTGATGAGTATAATCAGCTCTAATGTATATGTGCGTGTCAATAGTATTTTACCTTACTTTCAAGCATATGTTCTACATTTATGAAAATATGAAAACCAGTTGCAATTGCAATGTTAAGGATTCCTAGGAGTGAAGCATTGCTCGCTCTGTAGTATCAAATATCACCTATTTATAGTCTTAGACACTATATTTTTGTGTGTGGGTAGGCTGTGTGCATGTGCACAGGTCGGAGGATCATTGCGGAGTCTTTCAACACCTTCTTGTAGGTTTTCAGGTTCAAACTCAGCTTATCTGCCTCAAACTGCAAGTGCCTTTTTGCTCACCTCCCTGGCCCATAGCCTACTTTTTATATTTTAGAAGTTTTTACATTTCCATTTCATTTTGCTCTACTGAGTAATTTTAGTCTGCCTCCCTACACTTTTTGATCTCAGCTCACAAATAAGGCAGATAAATAAGATCTATTGATGACGCTAGCTCTCTAAACTCCAAGAAGTTTTTTTTGGTTTCTATATTTAATTTTCAATAAATGACAAAACACTTGACTTCAAAAGGCAAGGGAATAATTTGCATATTCATCACAAAATAAATAACCTGCATTGCAGTCATAAGGTGTTGACTGCTGTCATTCAATTGGGAACTCATTGTAGAGTTCAGGTCTCAGCTTCCACATGCTCCGTTCACACAGCTTAGCTGCAAGGCCGGATCTGTACAATCAGTTCTTCAGTTAAAAGGAAAAAATATTACAAAATGATTCTGCCAACATGGGTCAGTATTCCCCAACTTGGTTTACATTTTCATTTCTTGATTCTTTAAACATTTGTCCATCAGTCAGTTCTAAGCATTTGGTGTTTCACTTCTTCTTTTAAGAACAATCATGAAGATTTCTTTTTCCTACTGAAATTAACCTCTGCCTTCCCAGTTCACTGGAAACAGAGGAGATTGCATCGATGATAGGGATAAAGTAGCCATGTGTTTCTGCTCTGACAGTTGGAACCCACACAGCCAGGACACAGGCCTGACTTACAGTGTACCCATTTCCCACTCCACAGTAAAGAACAGTGGCAGCAAAGAAGAATGTGGTCATTTCTTTATAGACACACACTGGACCAGAACGAGCATGTTACTTAGTTCCTTAAAGGAGGAGTTGGAGGGACAGAAGAAACAGGAGCAGGAGCATAGCAGTTGACGAGCACTTTCCTTTTCTTATGTTTAAATCTGTAAGTAGTATCTAAGTGAGAAGCCCTTCCTCAACCAGGACACACTTCTGTAAGCCATTGTGCTCTGAGCTATATGCTGTGGTTACTGGACTATGTAGCAGAGTTTATTTTCGTATTTCAATCAAGTCGTCCTTTATAAAAAAATCTCAGGATCCCTAAGAACTGTTATTTCAGGCAAACAGCATTTTGCTCAGAATAAATTGCAAATGGGTATTAAGTAAGCTTGGTGAGATTAAATTCCCAAGTGTGTTAGGGTGTATTTGTTTATAAATCACAGGTGTGGTGAGAGTCAAGTCCCCAGGTGGCTTTTAGAGAAAATAGGGTGCTGTTAAGAAATTCATACAGGTGCGGATGGCTTTGAAAGACAGGGAAATTCACCACTAACTTCATTATGGCTCATGAAAATTGAGCTGCGTTCAGTCAGGAGAGTCACAGAAATAGCTACAAGGGCTGTTTGGCGCTCAAAGGAAGATAGACTTCTATGTGTAGTTCAAAATTGGGGAGTCTGGTGTGAGTGCTCATCTCTGTGATCTGGAGGATCAGAAGTTCAAAGCCAGCCTTTACTATATGAGCCTAAGACCTTGCACACTCCTCCAAAAAAGTGTAACACGGAAGCATTTAAATATCCTTGAACAATAGATTGACTATATAAAATATTACATAGGAAGAAAATAGCTTAAAGCATTTTAAATGCAAAACATCCACACAGTAATGTAAAACTTTAACATTAATTTTGGTGATTCACAGTAGCTGTGTTAGAAGTTGAATTTTGTGCCCAAATTTCATGTCCCTACCCTTGATGGTCCATTCTCTACTGGAAGAATGTGTGAGAGCAACTGTGAATTGTCCCAATGATGTGATACTGATGTTTGTTTTTCAAAACTTATTATGAAGAAGTATGCTTGAGTGGATTCTTGTTAATCCTGGCTCACAGGCTTTGTCTTGCTTGCAGTCAGACCTTCCTACTCAGTGAGAAGTTTTAGGGTATAGTCACCAAGTTGGAAGTGCTTGTATATAGCTTGAGTGCATCCCCCAAGGATACATGTGCCAGAGACATGGTCCTTGGTGTGGCAATCTGAGAGGCGATCAGCTATTTAAGAGGTAAAGTCTGGTGTAGAGTGTAAGGTGATTGTTGGCAATGACCCTGGAAGGGATTAATGCTGTTCTCACAGAATGGCTTGGCTCTCTCAAGAGCAGATGTCTATGAAATGATGCCACCCATGTGCTTGGCTCCTTCTGCATGCACATGTCCCTCTTGCTGCTTGTCCGTTATGTGACCCTACAAAAGTAACTCTTACCAGAGGCTAGTAAGATGCAGCTGCCCAACCTTGAGATTCCAGCCTTTAAAGCTATGGGATAAATAACCCTTTTTGAAAAATAAAACTTACATCCTCATGAGTTTTGACTACTGCACATGTGGACTGTACATGTTGCAGTCCACAATGCTGTGTCCTAGATCTCCAGCCCTACGACAGGATCTGTGAGGATTCCAATAACTCTAATTGAATTTGTATTTATTGTGGTGTGATTGCAGTGTGGGTATGAGCGAGGGTGTAAGATTACAAATTTTGGAAGCCATTCTCTCCTTCCACATGGTTTCTGGGTATTGAACTCAGGTCATCAGGTTTGAGTGCCATTACCCATTGAGCCATGTCACTAACCTCCCCCAGTAATAATAATAATAATAATAATAATAATAATAATAATAATAATAATAATA